>JAJOZX010005337.1:162500-195000 GCA_023014485.1 Bathynomus jamesi
TAAACACTTCATACATAATTGGCCCGAGAAACAACCTGAAATTAATAAAATAATTGGCTATTATTATTATTATTATCATTATTATTATTATCATTATTATTATTATCATTATTATTATTATTATTTCTAGTATTAGGAGTATTTTCAACCAGTAATGAATTGGTGTTGAATTTTTAATATTTCAGATTTTTTTCCATAGATTTTATTTCTTCTGCGAATTTATTTCCTCAACTAGAAACAGACTAAAAGGATATTTCTTTTTCGCACGTATGAAATTTACTGTCCCGTTTCAAAATTATTATCACTCAAAGAAGAAAAGGTACAATGGTTATTTTTATTCCATCATTAACTGCGGATTCAGCAAATGCCTCCTCATTATAAGTGCATTTTTTTCTACATTTTATTCGACTCAAGAATTTCGAAAGGTTATAAAATAAATGTGATGCAGTCATCGACCAAATATGGCGACAGAGACACGATTCTTTGTTGAACGGCAAAAAAGAGAGAAAAATACTTCATGTTGCCAGGGAACGATTCGAATTTCGATGAATTAAGAGACTCGTAATTTCGAGAGTGACTTTTTTATATGGAGCTTTGTTGTAAGAATCGCTGCGAATGGTTTCTGATCAGAAATCGAGGGTCAAACGTCATCATACACGAGATAATGAGATAAAGTAAGGTGTTTACTGACTTTGTCTCTCGTTTGAGGAAGATACTCGAAAGAAGGGATAAAAAAGTGGGATATGAGGATGTTTCTTGCGTTATCTTCCGGTCTGCCAGCGCTGTATACGTTAAAGGCCGACTTGCGGTATCTATACTCTAATTTTGTTGTGTATTTAAGCATATATATATATATATATATATATCAAACTTTTCAGAGAGGTTTTTCCATCATGAGTGATATAAAATGGTACGTAAATAACTTAAAATTTGAAACTGGGAAATTAAAAGTTACTAAGAAATTGAATTTCGAAAGTAAGTTTTCATCATCTTAAATTAAAAAAAAATAAAGACTTTAAAAACTGAAGTAAAAGTTAAAATGAAAAAAAAAAAAATGAGACTGAAAATTACAAGGTCAAAATTAGAAACTCACTAACCTAGTTTCGAATTTTGACCTTCTAATTTTCAGCCTCAATTTCCCACTTCAACTTTTACTTTAATTTTTTTAAATCCTTTATTTTATGATTTTAATCTCTCACCTATTAACTTTTAATTTTCTAACACCAAATTTTAATATATACTGTGTGTATATATATATATATATATATATATATTAAAGCAGGTTCTTTTTAAACTATCAAAATTCTAAATATCTCAAATATCGATATGGCAATTTGATGTTAATTCTAATACATTACAAATACACGTATCAATATTACACGAAAAGTCATGGAAGAATTTCAAAATATGCACGATTTTTTGAAAGACTCTTCTTAGTCGAATGATTTGAAATGATTTGGACACGCACGCAGTGACTGAAGTCATGCTTACGAATTCACGAGTCAAAAAAGGGGAAGAACGAGCTTTTGTTCCGTAAAAGAAAAGCGAAACTCGGAATATATGGCGTTAAAAACGAACTCATTAAATTCAAAATCAGTTTTGACGTGACTAACCATCATCGCCTCCAAACAGATTCAGAGTCATAAATTTTGTCATTCGCACCCTCTCGATTTCGTGGAAATAAATCATCCTTTTAAGAACGCTTTTGTTGCTAAGCTCTCACCACCAATCTTCGGGATCATTGAACTGAGGGCGACGAAGTGACATAATAATGTCCACTTATCGATCGGAACTAAACTGTAGATGCTGTTCCTAAACGGACAAAGTTCGAAGGGGTTTTCTAAGCACGTATGACACGGCTCAAATATAAACTGGTTTTGCGTTTCGGTTACTTAGTTCAAGGAATCATACAAATATATATATATATATAATCTTTAAATGCAATGATTTTACAGCACTTTATCAAATTGCAGTGAAATAACTCGAATTTTACTTAACAATTATATTTTGTTATCGCAACAAAAACGTTTTTAAACAACAAACTAAAAAACATTTCCACCTGAAACATTAGTAGATATTTACAAAAAAAAAAGTTGTCTTTGTGTTGTCACGAAATAGCAACATTGTAAACAAATTTAATATATATATATATATATATATATATATATATATATATATATATATATATATATATATATATATTATGCATAACAGTATATAATTTCATTATTATTTATTTTGTTACTAATTAATAATAAAAAATGGTCCAGACTTTCGTATTCTCACTGCGGTCAGTCTAGACGAGAGGCTGGAAATCGAAGACGATTCAAATGATGAAAGGAAAATTCACTTTAAAATAAATGTCCAAAAAAGAAAAAAAAAAAAAAAAATTCAACATGAAGGTAATCTTACGAAGAATTTAAAGGGGAAAAAAAATTAAGAATGAAATGATTTCTATATTATCAAAAGGTTAAAATATTCCTTAGAATAAAAATTGGACATCGAATATCGGATTAAGTTTCTGAAATGCAAAGAAATTTCCACTCGAAGAAACCACAATGTATATATATATATATATATACACGGTGAACCAAAAGTAGGTGGACAGTAGGTTGAATACGGTTTGTGTTATATATATATAACTATGGTGTTCATTATAACTATGGTGTTTGTGTTTTATTATATTAAATATTATAACTAAATTTATTTAAATTTTATTTTGTATTATAGTATAAAAAAATTAAATATGTATTCTCAAAATAAACGTTATCATTTACTGTCCACCTACATTTGGTTCACCCTATATATATATATATATATATATATATATATATATATATATATAATCAACGTTTCGTCATTCGTTTTTTGGCATGAAATTTCAGAAAATAATAGTCTAATTATAGGGAAATTGCAGGAAAACACAAATGAGACAAAATTCACTCGAATTGAAAAGGAAATTTGGAAATAGAAATGAATATTACCAATTGGGGGAATTAAAACATTAACTTGGAGAGAGAAATTTATAACTGTTTTTAAATTATAAATGCAATTTGATTTATCTTCTTTTCTTTTTTTAAATATACATTCATTTTGAATATACAGTATTGGGCCCCAAATAACATTTAAGGAGTATTAAAATAAAAATGTCTAAAAATTTTTATTATCTTTAGCAAATTGTTACATATTGATAAAGTCTTTAATTCATTTCTCGAGGAACGCGTGTTCCTGCTGCTGCCATTAATAAAGCATAAGCCTTTTTAAGAGAATGATCATGAAAAGAGAAAAAAATTCTAAGCTATTGGAACTTAACCTAAACTAAACCGATCCAAATTAATCGAACTTACCCCAATCTAATCCAGCCTGTAGCCTACTCACCCTGCACGTCATGCCCAACATTACATTATAGGGTGAGCGGTTTGGTGCTGGTTAAGTGTGCGGTCTACCTACGATTCCGCGGTCTACCTTTTAATTATAGCTTCTTATCTTGTTTACTAATTGTTTGTTTACATCCCATTGTCAATCGCCCTTGACGATTGGTTAGGTTTAGTCATGATATTTTCGTTAGTTTTAACGAAAATATCATGATTAAACCTAACCAATCGTAGTTAGACCGCACACTTAACCAGCACCGAGCGGTTTAATACGAAGTGAGGATATGGCGGCGACTGCAACAAGCATTTGCCACGGCGATGATTAAAGAACGTGCAGCATGGGCATGAGATGCTCCCGGAACGCAGACATGAAAAGTGGGCATTGCCACTGATTATATCAAGCAATAATTAATCAGCGAGAGCTTTATATTAATTTTAATTTCCATTATTTTAATTCATTATACTCACTGTTATGGAAGAGAAAAGGCAATCTTATTTCAGTGCGGTGATTGCACTTAAAATGTGTACATGTTCACTATTAATTTACATTTTATTGAAATTAACCTTAGTCGGTGAGGAGATATTGCGAACTGAAAATGCAATTGTGGTGCAGCAATGCAAAATACATGCTCGTTCATTAGCTTGCCGCATTTCAATGCTGCATTGCTACATTGCGGTCAGAATCTCGGATTCTCGTAATTAAAATTCCGGGATACTATTAACCTAATTTTCTTCCTTGTAGGATTGTGTCTTTTTATTTTGAATCTATTATATTACGCATATATCATCTGCAAACATTATGAAGTTAAGTATATCAGATGAGCGTGGAAGGTCATTTATATACGAGCATAATAAAAATAATAGTGGACCCAAGGCTGAGCCCTGTGGTACACCATGTACATTGTACAAGCGTTTCAGATGAATAGACTTTATTTACTGATACAAAATGATATCTATTGGACAAATAACTTTTAAACCAATCACTGATTGCTTCTCTAAAACCGTGGCAACATAATTTGTTAAGTAGAATATAATGGTCTATTACATCAAACGCCTTATTCAAATCCATAAATATTGATATCATTATTTCTTTGTTCTCTTTAGCTATATTTGCATTTTCCATAAGATTTAAAATAGCCATTTCCGTTGTTTTATTATTACGGAAGCCATATTGATTTTGAAATAAATTGTTGGATTCTAAACATCGCTGCATTCTACAATTTTAAAAAAATTTGCTGAACACTGATAATGAATACACCGGCGTGTAATTAGTTGCTAGTGCAAGATCGCCCCCAGTTATTATACAATTACTTTTTAGCACTGATGGGAATATTCTATGGAAATACAAATACTTTGATTGATAATTTTAGCCAAAGGTTACAGATATCTTATCTTTAACAAGCTTCAATATAGGGCAGGAATGTTATGAATATTATGTTCTACATTTTTTTTAATTTACCAATAAAATTCAGGACTTCATCAGAGGTAGCAGGAACAAAAGAAAATGACCGAATTTATCAGCTATTGAAGTAAAATGTGTACTTCAAAGAGTCTGCAACCAAAGTATCATCAATAATTTCTTTATTACCAACATTTAGTTTTTCTACTGAATTTTTCTTAATTTGGTTTCCGAGAAGACTGTTTGTGGTTGTCCAAGTGATTTTCCATGTCTCCTTTATGTTTGAAAAATTGATCGGTATATAGCTATATTTTGCAATTTTGATTATTTTAATTAATTTGTTTTTATATTGAGTATGTTGTACAAGGTGTCCCAGAAGTCTGGACTCATAGGGAAATAGATATTATATTTTTAAAGTGAAACAAACGCATTTCTAATGTTAGTTTTACATATTTCAGGAAAGAAAATACCCTGATGGCTCAGTATACCAATCAAGAGAAGGTGAAACAACGCTACATGTTTCCGGAAAAAGCCAGAGGGAGGCATGTCAGTTATTTCACGAACATGCCTCCCTCTGGCTTTTTCCGGAAACATGTAGTAATACCAGTTCCACCTTCTCTTGATTGGTATACTGAGCCATCAGGGTATTTTCTTTCCTGAAATATGTAAAACTGACATTAGAAATGTGTTTGTTTCACTTTAAAAATATAATGTCTATTTTCCCTATGAGTACAGACGCCCTGTACTTTAGAAATTTTGGTTTGTAATTACAATTTGAATAATTTATCTTTGTTCTTTATTGAAATAATAATTCCATGGATTTGTAACAATTTTGGGCGAAACTGTTTTCCTCCTTAAAGAAAAGCAAATATTAAAATTATGGAATAAGGTGTCATAGAAAAACTGAAACATATGATTTGGATAATTCATAGGTTCATCACAGTCAAATCGAGTATTTCCTACATCCCCCAATAAATTTTCTTTTGTTAACCTCTGAAAATATTCTGTAATCAATAGTTGTTTTATCTGCAACCTGAACAATGTTATCATATATAGTAGGAAAATGATCATTGATGTTTGTGGTTATAGTTCCAGAATTTACGAGGCATTACTATTTACAAATGCAGTATATTATCAATTATAGATTCTGTTATTCGATTACCATAGTCGCAGACTCGAGTGGGTTTAGTAATAGTTAATAGTATGACTAAGATAAAAAGAATTCATTAAGTTTAAAAATTTATGAGATTGCTTCAGATTGTAAATTGATGTTGAAGCCGCCCGTAACTATGGCATTCAATGTATGGAAGTTGCACAACATGTTATCTAAGTGAATTAAAAAGCTTTTGAAATTAGTATTAGGTGGTCTATATATCGTATGAACAGAATACACATTACATTCGTCTTTTATATTAACAATCAGGTTTTCAATATCACTATTACATACAGAAAATACTTAGAGTCGTAAGTTTTATGTATATACACAGAGATACTCCACCAACCTGACCATCTTTTACAGTATGGTAAGCAACGTAATTACTATATTATAGAGGTTTTTAATATTGCTATTTAACAGGGTTTCAGTGAGAATTATAACACTAAATTTGACCGTAGAAGTTTTCAAAAGAGCACTGAGGGATTTTTATAAATAATGTATTAAACTCATACATCGATGAGACCTTGCAATTGCCTACACCAGATTTCTGTTCAAAATACTCTATAGTGGATATAGAATATTTGTTAATAAACTGAAATGATTTGTATCGGAATATATATCATGAAAGTCTCTATCGTTGAAAGCCATTTTTTCAGTAGTTCACAAACAATTTCACTGAATACATAATACAAGAATAAGAAGTTACCGCCTAGTTGAGCCGAGAATGGGAAAGTCGACTAAACACTACAGTCCCCCAATAGGTTTTATTAATTCTGTATCATACTGTTGTTCTTCCTTATATAACGTACTGCACCCTTGTTTAGGGAAACTCCGCTAACAACGCTTTAAACCAGGGGTGGGGAACCTGTCGCCCGCGGCCTAGTTTTTAATTGCCCGCGAACAATTTGATTATTTAAAGTCACACAATATTTACATCTTAATTATGTCCCAAACTACTTTTAAAGCTGCAATTTGCCCGGTAGAGAGTATTTTAGTTTAAATTTTCCCGCCATACAATAAAGGTTCCCCACTCCTGCTTTAAACTGTATCTTTGTCATCCAAAAGCGAGCAATAAGATTATTATCTGATGTTTATTTCCACGATCATTCCAGTAGATTATTTAAAGTGCTAAAACTAGTAAAGCTCAAAGATGTGATCAAAGTGGCACATTTTACTTTCATTTATAAGGGTAAGAACAAAATCATTAACTTTAGGGGATAAATAAATATTTTGTACTCGTAATTTATCAAGAAATTCGCTCATATCAGACAAGACCCAGATCAAAGCATGTTCTTCCTCAATTTAGATTGTCTTCATCTCAAAAAGTACTCATTTTTATCGGACTGAAACTTTGGAATGATTTAATTAAGTGCTGCTATAAAAAATATCTCAAACGCAAACTTGTTTGAAAACGAAGTTCAACTATCGATTAATAATGGAATACAAATAAAAATCTAGGATTAAATGTACATTACTTGTTTATTACTTGTTCATTTCTCGTGTCTAACTATCAATTCTTTGTACTGTATTGGTATCATATCTTCAGTAATAACTGTGTTTGTTTCATATCTATAATAATAACTTGAAATTAATATATATACTGTATTTCCACTATTAGTTCGTTTGTCTATTAATCGTAATTTAAACGTAACTTTTATATCACATACTTATTATTTACTACGCCCTTGTACCCTAATCATTTTCTAAGAAATGTCTTTATCTGTCATTTCTGCCAAGATACGTTTTAGGATTTTGGGAGCTATTTGCTGAAAATGATAATGATAAATATCTTAAATTCTTAATAGTATCAATTATTCCAATATGATATTACTCTCATTTTTGGTAAACCTTTTCTGAGCAGTATATTTCATACAATCAGAAGAAATGGAAGAGTGAACTTCACCTTAAAGAAGAATTTAAAGTGAATGGTATTATTTCTTTTTCCTTTAAATATATATTTTTAAATTAAGTGTTATTTACTTTAGAAGTTACCCATTAAAATATACTTCGAAGAAAACGAGACGAATGCCAAAGAAAACGAGTAAGAATTTGTTGCTAATTTAACATGTACAATAGTTGATAAGTAGTTACAATTAAGGAGTATACAGTATTTCATATTATTATGTCTAAGTTTTTTATTATTTTTTCCTTATACTGTACACCCGACAGTCTGGAGACTTCCTTTCTCAACCGATTTGCACCAAATTTTCAGGATATGTAGAGATCAGGTGTCGTTCTGGGCGGAAACAAGATCTAGATTTGACGTTTAGAACGCGGGGTAACCATGGTAATTTTTTTATTTTCCGGCCAATTCACCTAACTCGCAGTGTTTTTTAAATTTTAATTATATGTTAAAACTTCTGAGATAAAACGTTTTTTGACAGAAGGGTAACTGTTTTAAGGTTTTTATATATGGCTCAAAAGAAACCCTTTTGCATACAGTTGATTTTAACCAAATTTATAGATGTCACTGGCTATTTATGTGTACTGTACTATAAGAAATCTTTATTTGTTTGGAAATTCACTGTCATAGATGTATGAGGCGGGGGATCTGGGGAGGCGGCGGCCCCCCCCAAGGACTAGGGAATTGAGCATTTTCAGGGCAAATATTGAGAATTTTCAGGGCAAATACTGAAATTTTCAGGGCAGATTTTTCCTGACATTCCTTTGTTTTTTTTTTTACTTCTTGAGGTGAATTAATTACTTGCTGCTATACTTGTAGTTAATAATTAAAACGTAAGTTGAGGACTTACTGAATTCTATATCGACTGCAATGCCGTAGTTTTGCTTGTCATTTAGAAATGTTGTAGCAAAATTTTATCTCATTTTTGTAAATTGTAATGTTTTTTATATCAAAAAGGCTTTAATAAATGTTACTCATACTCTAACCTTTGTGTTATTTTGTGCTACACATAGTGTTTATGCGGAAATCAGGGCACCCTGAAAATTTTCAGGGCAAATTTTTCCCGCTATCCCATACGCCTATGTTCACGGTTGTCGGCGTTTAATCTCAACTGATTTGCATCAAGTTTTGAGAAGCATTACAATTTAGTCACTATAATTATATATGTTAGGGTATTTTTGTGAAATCGTTTTTTTTGCAAATTCTCCGGTCAGTTTGCAAAGAAACCAAAACAATAGTAATTTTACAAAATGACTTTAAATGTTTGATCATTTTGCAAAAACACACAAAAATCGGTCAATTTGCAAAAAACACACAAAAATCGGCCACTTTGCAAAATTACCAATAATCTTGTCGGTGTATTTGCAAAATCTCTTGTTCTAATACTGTAGAACCTTCTAGCTCCTAACCTAACCTAACCTAACCTAACCAACAGTATCATTGTGGTTAGGTTAGGTTAGGAGCTAGAAGGTTCTACAGTATTAGAACAAGAGATTTTGCAAATACACCGACAAGATTATTCGTGATTTTGCAAAGTGGCCGATTTTTGTGTTTTTTGCAAATTGACCGATTTTTTGTGTTTTTGCAAAATGATCAAACATTTAAAGTCATTTTGTAAAATTACTATTGTTTTGGTTTCTTTGCAAACTGATCGGAGAATTTGCAAAAAGACCGATTTCGCAAAAAAAACGTAACATATATATAATATATATATATATATATCAAAATTTATTTGCATCCAAGTGTCATACGGTCATACAGTCATGTTATGCAGGCTGCAGGGTTCCCCACAATGTCTATTAATCCCAAATTTGCAAGATATATATCCTTGAAGCTTTACGTGTGGCGCTCAAACGATTGTACAGATACTCTTATTTTCGACGAAAGGGCAACCTTTTTAAATTTCAAAATTAAAAATAAGTGATTTAGAAGTAATATTTTTAATACCATGAACAAATTAGAAACTACATTTCCTTTAGTTTCAAGCAATATTAAACGTTTTCTTGTTTTCTTTAGCTGTAGACCATTCTGAAGAAGATTTTCAAAAAGATAAGCGTGAAGCCTACACGTAACTAAAATTATACACGTGCAATGGAGTAATTAAACTGTCAAAACTATATTCATATCATTTGAAAGCCCTAATGAAGACCTACATTATGCAATAGTTCACACGTGAAAAATTGAAATGCTAAGGGCGTTGGTGCAAACATTCGAAAGAAATCATGAATGAAATTTTTGTACAAAATATAAATATTCATAGAAAGTGGCGGGAATAAATTATTTTGATCTTTATTCACTAATATCATTTGAGTGGAGCTTCCTTTGCTGTACGACGCATTTTACGCTTACAGTTCTTATAATTTTGTTTCATTAATGTTACAGATCTGATCAATAATTTTGAAAACATAAAATTTTTGAAAGATCTTGATCAAATCGTTGGCTCAATCGGGATCAAAGTGTTTTTGACGAAGTCGCAAACTATTTTACATTTCGGAATCGAAATTATAAACCTTAGAAGTAAAATTTTGTAATGATAGAAATACAATATAAACTATGATTGATCTCCTTCGACTCTCATCTCCCGAACCTTAGTTAAATTACTGGGTTGAATATGAATTACGAAGTTATAAATAGGATTTTTGTAACTAAAACAACGATTCTGGTGAAATAATTCTGAACAAATTCAACAAATTCTATTGTTTCTCTCCACTGCATTTTATGTCCCGTACTTCTTCAAGAATATTTCAAGAAAGGCAAGTTGGGAATTTCTCACGTGTAGGTCAACAGACCTCTACATACAGTGTACGATTTGATTCAATTTCTTCACAGAAAACAGAAATTTTCTTGAAGTGTTCAAATTCACTTTGATATATATATATATATATATATATATATAATCTGTTAGTACTTCATGCAATTCTAGTCTTTTTTTTTAGTGGGGGGGTAGAGAAACAAACTGTTCCAGATATTAAAAGAAAGTGTAACAATGACATCAATTGTGCAATATTATTTACGTGGGCCGCAGCTCCAGAGCTTTGGCCTGTCATGGCTCCAGCTCCCTCCGTTGTTTAGAATTTGGTGCAACGACCTAGTCACTGCGGAGGGGGTTTAGAGTAGTTAAGTTTAGAGTAGTTTGTGAAGTTTAAAAAAAAAAAGCCAAAAAAATGCGTGTTTATTTACTAAATAATGTAATATATTATAATATCATATCATAAGTTATAACTATGGTTACAACAAAAGTGGACCATTCCTGTCAAGGGGGGATCGTTCGACAACCCCCCTCCCTCCCGGATACGGGACTGGCATAATAGGTTGCTGGCCCAAGTCAACCCGCGGAGGCGGCGAGACCTTCAAGTTCCGAATCTACTCGTGAACAACCGATCTGGCGATCTATCGGAGCTCTGAGGCAGATACTCTATAAATTCAATTCCTTCTTGGCAAAATAATAAGCAACCTTTTATTCTCTTAATTTCCATTTTCAGTTTGTGTTTCTTCCTTCCTTTCATTTACAAAAAAAAAAAAAAAAAAATGAAAAGAATACAAATTTCAAGCTCATAATATATATACGTATATATATGGAATGAGAACATAACTTTTGGGTTAAGAGCGTAAAATGAACGTAAAACGTTTTTCCTAAGACACTCTAATGATAATGTTACGTACGAGAAGTCCAAACACTAACGAGAATACGTCACGCACAACATAAACAGTCCATGAGAAATGCTGGACTCGTTATTTTAAATGGAGAAAAAGAAGGAGTCCTCGAAATTCGTATGCCAATATATATTTTCATTTATGAGCCTTGTACAGCAACGCCATTCATTTTTTTCTTGTTCTTAATATTATTTTGATGATGTACAACTGACCAATATTTTAGAGATGTCGCGAAGTGGGGGAGGGGGGGGAGGAGAATTTATCTTTTTAAAAACAGAAATGAAGAATTACATTTTTTTCGAAATAGAAAACGAGTTACATTTTATGTCTCAATCCCAAACTCATCTAAAAAAAAAAAAATGTCGTATCTTAAAATAGAATTTACTTTTCACATTCCTCAATTTGTCTCTCTCCGTTATTGTCTTTTGAAATTAAAGATAAAATCAGTGAATATTTTTATTTTCTTTTATAAAAACAGGGTGAACAGTAATTAATATACATTTTCTCTACGTGAAAACGGTAAAAACTAAAAAATTTCTCTTCTGACACGTGAAACATATCCATAGGCTTTTTTACCTGTATTAATATGGTCTTAGTAAAGGAAGTTAACATTGGCTATGAACATTATTTTCACTTTATTTGATGTTTTTGAATACTTTCATTGTGTATTCTCAATATTGCTTTACTGTCTCCCTAATCTATTATTTCATACGTTAACATAACGTATGAATAACAATTATTATTCATACGTTCAAAAACAAATATACGTAAAAACGGCAAATAACGTATATAAATAAACGTAAAAATATGTTAATAAAATTAATTAAATTATTCTTATTCTTCAGAAAGACTTTTTTTTGTCATAAATATTCAAAGAGCGATCCAATAACTCTTCATAATGATATTATCGTTTATATACAAAACTTGTTGGATAATGAGTTAGAAACTTTAATACCCTTGAATATTATTGCTGATATTCTATTATGATTATGTCATAATATTTATTGTTGTTTAACATATTTATTAAATATGAAGCAACATTTGCCCAATGCCTTTAAAACTTTCTAAGGGATTGTATTTGTAGCGTAGTCTAGACAAACAATTTGTGTCGTAGAGAATTACCCTCTTATAAGGACAATACTCTATATCTATTGCCATATAAAAAATAGCCTATATAAATATATATTATATATATATATATATATATATATATATATATGAGTGTGTATATATATATATATATATATATAGTGTCCCAAAATGAATATATGAAAAAAACAAATATTATTTGCAGTTTTATTTTTACAGGTATCGAAATTTAACAACCATTTGACTAATAAGGTTTTGATTTTTCTTAACAATTGTTTACTTTTACATTACGTACAGGGTGTCCTAAAAACGAATCTTAATTATATATTTATCAGATAGCAGTCAAATCCAAATAACATTATATTCTGAAGGGATATAAGTTTTGTTTAATTCAGTTAATAAACTTGTACGTGTCTTCCATCATTAGCTACAATTAATCTTATTCTGCGTTCAAAAAACCTATTTTTCAACACGATAAAACATGACAGTATCACGGATACGATGTTTTAGCTCCTGACGATCCCTTAGTTTGTTATGGAAGACTTTTGTTTCAAAACGCTCAAACAGATAGAAGTCCAAAGATAGATTTCCAAAGGGGGTAAATGGAGAAGCGAACAAGCCATTTTGTAAGTCCTCCCCTACTATTCCAACGCCCTGGAAATGTTTCGTTCAAAAATGTTCGAACATTTTGAGAAAATTCTTGCTGGAAGTTTGTTCTTTGTAACAAGTAGGGAGTTCCTTGCAGCTGTGGAATAAAGCCTCCTCTAGCATCTTTAGATAAGAACCGCCAATTACAGTTCGTTCGTCAAAAAAATAAGACCCATAGATGGCCTGGAAACTCACCCGATTTAAATTGAATGAAAATCTGGGTACAATTGTCAAACGACAAGATAAAGTAGCTATCTGCAATATTCGAGGAGGTCAAGACCGAAATTTGAGAGAAACGTTGGTCAGAGTTCTCAAAGAGGCCTTGTAAAGCATTGAAATTAACAAAGAATTGTTGGGGCGATTCCTGAGTTGCTTTCAAAATCGTGTTAAATTAGCGTTGGAAGGTCAAGGAAAGAATACTTATCGTTATTGAGGTTTGTCAGGCTTTGTAAATTGATCAAAATCTTTTTTCTTGATCCCCAAAACCTGATAAAGAATTCTGTTGCACTCCTTACAAGTAAATCTCATAAAAACTCAAAAGGAAAACATATGTTATGTAACAAAGTTAACCAAATGAAAATATTTCCGAAAGGAAAATAGGGGTGCGTTTGGCCATTTACCAGCAATTAGTACACTCAGAAAACGCATAAAGCTCCAGTATACATATTTGACACAATTATTTCAAACCTATCTATGACTACTTTGAAAATCTAACTTTGGCTAAATAATGCTAAAGTAATTAGTAGCCCCAAACAAGATTTTCTTGTTCATGTCAAAATTTTTAATTTTGCTTTTATTATAGCATTAACCCGCCCGCCCCCCCTTTCCACTCAGTTCAGAAGACGGTTGTGTATTTTCTAAAATTCCTGCATGAAAAGAATTTAGTTAAAAATGTCTTTGCTTTGCCTTTCTACTCTTCAGGATCACGATAAGAAGCCTCAATTCCCGAACCTGAAATTTAGCTCTAAAGGGGTAAAACTGTTGGTCTTAAAATATCCAAAGTGTGACGATGTTTGATATCGTAACTTGACTTTTAAATTCTCTCATTTTCGAGTAGTAATAGAATGCACGTTTCCTAGCCTTCATTTTTTTAAAGAATAGTGTCCCTCAAAAGTCTTCCAATTCTTAGTCCCCGGTTCTTCCTTAAATATAATGCCTCCATTACATCTATTCTAAATGTTAACTCGGTTGTGGGACACTCAGCTGACAATGTTCAGAGATAAATGAACTTTTTAATAAACGTCATAATGTGTTTGCCCTTCCAAATGGGAGTGAAACTTCTATAACTCTAATCTCATTGTGCATCGGAGTGGTTATAAATTGTTAAAAAATCAACTTTTGCTCAATACGTAAAAATTCAGATTCAGCATTTTTGAAAACATTCATATTTCATTATCTTTAGATATTGAGATTGTAGGTATTCACTGTTCTCCTAAATGTCTTTGTGAAGGTTTTGTAGCTTCGCATTACCATATATATATATATATATATATATATATATATATATATATATATATATATATATACACGTTCCCATCTCCCATCTACATAAAGGTTAAATTGTTATTCGCCATGGAAATGCATCCATTTGTAATGCATAGTTTATCTACTTGTGTATTCTACAACCATCAGAAATGTAAGCATTTCAGTGCATGTATTTGAAAGCGGAGGTGTTTACATGTGAGTCTCAACGGTGAATGTCCCACATGTTTACATACTCTCTTTCTGGCGCAAAATCTCCTTTTCTGCTCCTTTTTGTCCTTTTCTTTTAATTGAAACAAAACTTTTTATAAAGCAAGATAAAGAATAGAGACTGATTTCCTCGGCACAGCATCTAAACTCTTAGAACGAACAACTATCTTACGCGAACCCAATTTATGTAGCTCATAAATCGGATCTTTTCACGAAAAAATTCCAAATTGTAAACTCACAGTTAACAAATACACAAACAATTATATATATATATATATATATATATATATATATATGTGTGTGTGTGTGTGTGTGTGTGTGTGTGTGTATGTGTGTGTCTTAAAGAGAGGGAGAGAGAGAGAGAGAAAATAGAAGAAAGCTGAGAGAGTTATGTCTTTATTTCAGATTTCCGTCCATCCCTCATGAAAAATTTGTTTCCCCTTTCCCTCGCTATCTCTTTTGCCATTTTCCTCCCCCAGCCCCCAACCACCCCTTCACTCCCTCCTTCCTTCGCCAAAGGAAAAAAAAAATTTCAATAAACTTTGATCCTTTTAAAGCAAAAAGATTTTGAAAGTTTGTGAAGTCTTTCGTTTCGGCGGCTTAATCATGCTGAAGTTGAAACGTTTCGTTTGCTTTGATCTTAAAATTATTTAACGAAAGAGGAAAATGCTTTCGTGTCTTCGTTTCACCGCGACGATGATTTGTCGCAATTTTATGCAAATACCGCTTTTTCAAGCTTTTGTTTATAGTGTGTGTGTGTGTGTGTGTAAGTGTGACATATTTAACATACATGACTAAACAAAGACCAGGGATGTCTTTCTTTATCAATTATTACATTCTTTTACGAAACAAAAAATCAAAAGAAAGCCTTTGGTTTGTAAACTGCTGAAAAAAACTTCCAATTATTCTTCTGTAAACCATATCTAGTTATTTGACCAACTAAACCATGGCCGTCCAAACGCTTCCGTTCAAAACTCAAAAACGAGCCACACCTAAAATTAAAACCATTCAGGGGAAAAAAATTCAAAATAGAATCATGAATATTCAATTCCAAAAATGATAAAAATAAAAGTATTTAAAATCTTAGCTAACTTTTGGCTTCGCGTGTCAGATTAATCATCTATTTTTCCTCGTCTTCTTTCTAATTTAAAATAATGAATTATTTCTTTATATTTAAATATAACCTTTAAAAAAATGCCTCCTCCAGTTCGGTTTTTACTTTCATTTATTTTTTATCATAAAAAGAGCGACGTCTTTTGAGGAGTAAGTGAAATAAGGTGTCAATATTCCGTAGACATTTTTCTTCTTAACTGGACAAATTACTCATATTTTTTACTCCTCTTTATTCAATACTTTCGTACTTTACTGCTTTACCCTATATATATATATATATATATATATATATATATATATATATATATATATATATATATATATATTACCTAACGTTTTAATATCGCATGATGAGTCTAGGGAACCGAATGAAAATTTCCCATTGTCAAAATAGTTTCACTTTCCCGTATTGATAGGGACGCGGACGCGATCGCACAGCAGCTCCGATGGGCACATTTCCAAAATCATGCGGACTTCTCTCCCCATTAAGCAATTATTCTTTTCTCGAAGAGCACGCGATAATGGACAATATAAGCAAGTCCAAATGAAACACATTATGCTCTCTCTCTCTCTCTCTCTCTCTCTCTCTCTTTTTTCCGTCCGTCCATTCGTCCGTCCATTCGTCCGTCCGTCCGTCCGTCAATCCCTGTCTCCATCACTAAACTGTGATCAATTATGAAATAAACTTTGAATTAACTTTGAATTAACTTTGAATAAACTTTCCATTAAAATATTTTACTCATTAATTTCTATGCTATAATTAAGTTAAAAAAAAAATGTTGCTAATATTTTAGCATTTTATTCGTCCATTCTGTTTGTTTCCCGAGTTTGGTTGGAACTTAAGGAAAGACAGTGTAGATTCCGTGTTTAAAAGCAGTAATGTGATTGCAAATAGAAGGAAGAAAGAGTAAATAAAAATTCAGAGAAGGAAAAGAAATTATTATTAGTGTTTTTTGTATCTTTCAGAATTCAATCTTGAGTAAATATATTGTCTCGTACTCATATTTGCGTTTCATCTTAAGTTGAAGGTCGTATCCCCAAAAAATTTTCCTCGTTTATGTAAAGACGAGAAGAGCTTTTTACGAAAACAATTATTATTCGTGCTTCGAAAATTCATTAAATTAATTCCATTCCGTAGCATTTAATGTTATAAAGAATTTCCATTACATATATCAAAAAAATAGAATACTCTCCCAAATGCGCTCATGACCTTCATAATACCTTTACGTTATATATCTTTATGGGGAATATTGAATATCTATGAAGCCATTATGATAAAAAGACGCCTCTGTGTACCAGTTTTGAAAAAATTTAAAATATAGCAAAAACCTTATTAAAAAGGGAGAAGTTAATGTATGACGACATACCATAATGTTAGAATACCTTGTCAGGTATTACAAAAAATCGAATAAATTCATTATGTTTATTCAGTACTGCAAATATATTAAACCTTTATCAAAGACTTTTTAACTCCAAGTCTTAGTATTTAGTTGGTCTACCCTTAGTCCTGATTACGCCCTCTATTCGAGTGGCATCGAGTCGACGAGCTTCTTGCATTCCTCTGTAGTTATCGATTGCCAGGTTGTCATAAAACACCTCTTCAGTTTACTAAGTGTTCCTGGTTTATGCTTTTGAACCTTCTGATTAGCAATTTATCGGCTTAAGATCGGGAGAATTAGCTGGCCACGATAGTACTTCAATTTCATGAGCATCAAACCACGCAGATGTTGCAGGAGCCGGAGGAACTGAAGCCAAGTCATGTTGAAAAATAAATGGTTCTTCTCCATACAGCTGTTCTGCAGACTCCAGCATGAAGTATTCTAAGATTTCTTAATAAACATGACTATTGACAGTTCTATTTACGAGTGCAAGTAACCCCATACCATTTACGTTCATGCACCCCACACTAGCACGCACCTTTTCACTGTTTAATGAGTTTTTTGCTATATTTTAATTTTTATTTCAAAACTGGCACACAAAGGTGTCTTTTTATCATAAAGACGTCGCAGATACTCGATATTCCTCATAAAGGTGTATAACGTAAAGGTATTATGAAGGTCATGAGCGCATTTGAGACAGTATTCTATTTTTTTGTCCGGAGTTGTACATTTCAGGAGGAAATAATGCTCTCTTTGTCAATTAACTTCAAGTTGTGTTCCGTTCCTCCGCTGTTGCGAAACATCGAAAAATACGTATCCAAGATGCGAAAAAAATCTCTCTTTTTAAAATGCAAGTTTATTGAATTTTGTTAGAGCGGTTCATGTTTTTTAGACCGGGGATCTTACACAAGCGGCCCTCAAACACTTCCGGTGCGGCCCTCACGAATTCGAATGAATTGTACTCCACATATCAACCGAAGGGGAAAGTAAGGATATTGAAAATCTTCCTTTTAAATATGCATCATAGCACGCAAGTACAGGAAAGAAATGTTGGTGAGTACACAACTATCATAATTTCAGTAGTGTATTACCCCTGTACTGTTTAATTTTAATCTTAGCCCGCAGGCAACCCTACATGTAGTATTGCGGCCCGCAGACAAAATGAGTTCGAGACTCCTACTCTAGAATAGATCATGGAAAAACCATGGTCACTTCTTTTTTTAATAATGACTAAGCCATTTCAGCACCATAAATTTCAATGAAAATGGCAATATATATGCAGTTCCTATGGCATATATATATATATATACACATATGGCACATGTACAGTATATACATATTTCTCCTATGAGTACTGTAATTCTCTAAAAAAAGAAAAAAATCTGGATTTCCCATTCTGTGAGTCATGAAAACACTGTCATGTAAAGTTTTACTTTTACGCAGAATCTGGATCATTTATAGTCCAACTCCAAACGTCCATTTCTACATACAATACATCCACTTCGCTCACACTTCCTCTCATTTTCTCGCACATATTCAACACACACACACACACACACACACACAGATGAGAGGAAGTGTCAAAACGTGGCGCTGGAGAGAGAGAGAGACAGAGAGAGACGATATATCAGCCAAATCAATATAGAAGAAAACTCAAAAATATTTGCTGAGAAGCTTCGCCGGCCTACTTCCATCATGGCACTCCAACCGGCATCCAGCGCCGATCTGTGCTGGCACCGTGCCATTGGCGCCAACCACCTGCCCTGCGTCCCTCGCCCCGTCTTCCCCCCTCCCTCTCTCTATCACGAAACTCAATTTTTCTTTCGTGTTCAATCACTATTAACCTCTCTCTCTCTCTCTCTCTCTCTCTCTCTCTCTCTCTCATATATGTATGTGTGTGTGTGTGTGTGTGCGCGCGCGCGCGTGTGAATATAGGCCCTTAATCCAGTACACAAGACAAGTAAATTCTTGGTATAATGAATCCTAACGCTTCATTTTCAGTGTTACTGTTCTTATTTTCCTGCACCTTTTCTTGCACTACTTTTTCTGTCAGCGACACTGCCGAGTGTCAATACCTTATCCTCTGTCCTTTACTTTATTTTTTCTGCTTTATACGGATGAGTGCCTTACGCGAAGATAAGTATAAACATGGGATGTGGATTTATTTCGATCTAAACGCCTTTCCCTTTATGGACTAACCCGGAGTGGATCATTGGGTCTTTTTTATCCTACAGACTCTAACTAATACTTCATAGATAGATATAGATAAAGATAGAAAGATAGGAGATAGCCAGAGAGAGAGAGAGAGAGAGAGAAGTGTATATATATATATATATCATTAAGCTCCTCCCCTATACCCCCCCCCCCACTTCTCTAATAAACATCAGAATATGCAACTACTTATATAATTTTAAAAAATTATAAAAAAAAAATTGTGATTCTCTATAAGTGCGAAATAAAGAGAACGGCAATGAAATACATCACAAAAATACATTTGTAAATTTAAAAACTGTGCTGTTGTTCTTGAGCAACTGATATACGACGAGATAAAAATTGTGATAATAAAATGCTCGTCGAGAAACTGCATAAAAACTGATAAAAACAGGGTTTTATTTCTTAATTTGAGGAACCTTTTCAAAATGGCAAATTTAGTCTGGATAGCTCATATATTTATTTCATTATTATTATTATTATTATTATTATTATTATTGTTATTATTATTTATAATTCTGTTCCTAATATATTTATATTAATAAAAAATTTCGAAGCTTAAATGAAATCTCTCTAATTAAAGGTAATAAATGTATGGTCTGAAGTTAAAATGTAACTAAAACAAAATTTTGTAGATTTAAGGAAATACATTTAAAAGATACATTTTATTATAAGTCTACACCCTTTTCCCCTCCTAATTTGCTAAATTGACTTCTTCTTTTTATATGAAACTGTTGGAGCAGTTCTGATTCAACTCTCATAATGGTAGACAATATATTACAGCCTTAATATTGTTAAAAAGCGAAGAAAAAGTTACCGTTTACGACGCGTCGCTTTACGTCCCTTTCTCTCCTTCGCTTTCCGGTGTTTCCAGTCTGTGCTCATTCTTCTTCTTCTTCTTCTTCTTCTCCTTCTTCTTTTGATGAACGAGACCGCTTACCTTCTTCGCGTCTGTCGTGATACGTGCTCCATAATGAATTGTTGTCTCCATCTGATTGATACAGTCTCCCCATCGTTTCTTCTCTTCCCTTTTCGTCCTAGCAACGACCCGTGGCGGCACTCCGATCGGACGAAAGGTTCTCCATAACTCCGACACAGCAGTGCCAAGAGCAACATGGCATTATGGTTTCTGTCCCTCATGGCGAATGGATCATGAAGAAGAATCCAAAAGGGAACGGAACGAATTATCCAAATCGTAAATTCCTTTTCAGCGATATAAAATCTGCGAAGACCAGTTGTACAACAGTTCTTTATTGTTATGGAAATAAATGCAACATAAATAAGGGAAAGCCGAAGAAAGTAAACAACCCGTTCGTGCTAACTTCTTTTATCAGCGAAAAATATTCACAAAGGCTTTGTAATGGGAAAGGATGTAAAAAATGCATCTTTAGGAGACAGCTTTTGTAAGAATTTTCGTTTTCTTTTGATTCATTCTCGAAAGAAGTATAGCATGTAACACATCCCTTTCTTAATTTGTTTTCTTACCCACGCTCCCCAAAGTTTCTGTCCCTTCGGATAAATTAAGACATTTAAAGAAATGAATGATTTTTTTATTTAAATCCGTACTGCAAAGTATACCCCATATATATATATATATATATATATATATATATTAGTTTGCTTGTGTGTGTGTGTGTACTCAATGACAATTAACAAATTGCCCTTATGTTGACATTATAATGGCGCAACATTTATGTACTACTTACATGCATGCTGCATATGTTCACAGTAAGCTGTTACATTTTATAAATGGCATTACTGATCACTTTACCTTATTCGGATTAAAGATAATCAATTCTGTTATAAAAACTCCATCATGACAGGCCATAATTTATATCTATTAATCCGTAATTCACGTACTTCGTAGACTGCATGAAGGCTCAGTTAACTAACTGCTGGGCCATAAGACAACACCTTCCATACAATCTATTTTGACGAATAATGCGCATTCCAAAGAACTCTTCCCTTTGCGTAGAAAAACTTCCTCAACAATCTCACAAAGAGGTGAGAATATATACTCGTAGATTTACTACGTTTGCATACGAAGGCGAATGAAGGTGAAATTCACTTCAGCTGTTACTAATTGCTTTATGCACGTCACTTATCATAATAAAACGATAGTAATTTCCTTATATTATTCACATAACTAAGATTATGATACGGTACTCTCTCACACACACACACACACACACACACACACACACACACACATTATACAATTATACGATATTGTTATGAAATCTTTTATCCTTGTATTGATAAGCCAAAGAGTAAAGGCAAAGTAAGAGGACTGAAATTTAAGATCGGGAGAGACAGTGCCAACCGAAAATGAAGGAATAAGAATATGCGTCAGGGAAGTAATACATTTTGTTTTGGTATCATATCACTCATTTGGGACACGAAAAATAAATAACTTCACAATACTGACAAATACATCCTTTTGCAATTAGTATTGAATTTTAAACTCTATATATAATATATATATATATATATATATATATATATATATATATATATATATAATATATATATATATATATATATATATATTGCAGTAACACGGAAAACATTTTAAATAAAAAGCATATCTACTCGTGTTTGTGTATATATATATATGTATGTATATGTATATGTATATGTGTGTGTGTGTGTGTGTGTCGCGCGCGCGCGCGCGTGCTATTACGCTGTTAGTGTTTTTTGGCAAGAATTATATTTGTATGACTGGTTGAACAATTTAGATTTTTTTTTTTTTGCCATAAATTTCAATACATTGCAATTAACTAATTATTAAGAGGTTCACTTAAGTTGTTTTTAGATTAGTGCGAGTATAATAATTAAGTACGAGTCGTTCCTTGAAAGTGGTTATCCATAAAGCCCTGATTCGCCTAACTTACTACTTCATATCCTATAATTAATTTTTTCTTTTTTTACATTAAGCATAATGTGTGGATACATTCTGATTCTTGTCCCGTATTTGGAGGTAATACAGAGCGGCAGCTCCCTACCATGACGTTTCAGGAATAGCACTTACGGCGTCGTATTATAACACTTTGGAATAAGCGTCCCTCCCTAACATATGTTTTGGCGCTCGACTCTTATACGGTGTATTTGACGCCAATAGAGGGCTCGTGAGCCGACTCGAGTTTGTTTATTGCTAAATTTCATGCCATTCCTCTATTTTTTGTGACAGTTATCAGAAGGTATAACAATAGTTGTTAAAAACGTGCGAAGTAACAAATGAAATTAACTACGATAACTATATTTAGGCATGATTGTTTAAAACCTGTTCCAGTTATTAGGATTGCAACATGGACTAAAAACGCAAAAAAAATGGGGGTGAGAGAGAGAGAGAGAGAGAGAGAGAGAGAGAGAGAGAGAGAGAGAGAGAGTAACCCTACCTCCTGGAATTTCAATCTGTATGTTTAGTATCTGTCTCATGAGAAAAGAGAGAATGACTCCCCTTCATTACGAGAAATTGGGATTAATCAAACGCCATATAAAAAAAACCCAAATTCCCCTTCTTCGCCCTTGTTAAAATACTTCTAATAATTGTGACGATTTTCTGGCATCGTCTGACGACATTTGAACTTCGCAATAAAAGTTTTGTACTGAGTAAAAGTCACCTTATAGATATATATTACAAGATTCAAATTACATTTTTGTTTCTAAGGTTGCATATTAACTTTGATAATATTTCTAGACTGCTCTCTTCGTTATACTGTTAGTTCATTAATTCTAAGAAAATTAATTGAATACAAAGTGAGGATGAGTTTTATGGAAAAAATATGAAAATTAAATGGTATTAGAGTTTGAAATAAGATCAAATAAAAGGGATAAAAATAACGGGTAAAAATCACACTTGTTACGTAACGTGATTTCCTAAAATTTTAAAGGGTGAACTGAAATATGTCATTTGCCTAATTTAGACAGAAACTGTTCTTTTTTTTGTAATAAAATTATTATTTATATACATTACAACATTAAAGGTATTAACAACTGTTCTGCTATTTTGTAATTTTATTTAGTTAATTCTTATACTGAAGTAAATTACTAATAAGCTGTTGTTTATTTTAAAGCAGTACTACAGTTCTTTAATACAGTAATACAGTTCTTTAATTTTATGTTTCGTAATGCAAAAACTTGTCGAGTGTCAAGCTTTAAAGATACAATAAATAGAAAAAGGAATATTTTATGTTTACACTTGGCACTTTTTTTTTTTGTGTGTGCGTGTGTGTGTGAGTGTGTGAGTGTGTGTGTGTCACAAAATTGTTATGATAACCCGATTAAAAACGTGTTTTGTTTACGAGTGGAGTTAAATGTGCATTGCTTCTGAGGTTGACGGGAACACTTAGACTTATAAAAAGTTATAATAAAAGCAAAAAATCGTCACAACAAGTACCAGTCTTGTCTTCTGAGCAACATTTTCGATTATCGACTAAGCAACCTCCACCCAAAAAGAACTGAGGAAGAATTTGAAGGCAGACGATCCTCCATGTGGTCAACGAACTTGAACAGCAACAGCGAGTTCCATCAGACCTAATTAAGATTTTCAACTAATTCATCGCTTAACCCGTGTGTTAATAAAATACGTAGGTTTTAATTCTTATGAAACATTTGTTAAGAAATCAGAGTAAATCTTACCTTAAATGGCGAAGTTTCGCCTTTAAAGAAACGCTTAATTGACGGTCTCTCTCTCTCTGTCTCTCTCTTTCTCTGTTGCTATTTTGGTCGGAGACCGGTAAATCACCCTCTGTCTGTGCAGCATTTTTTAATAATTGCAGATTTTGAAATTGCTTTATTGTTTACGTTGAATTTATCGCTTATGTTGAATAAAGGAAAAATTTAAGGTACTTTTACACACAGGATTTCGTAACTGCTACGAACAGTAATCATTATTTTATACTCTATTTATGACGAAGATAAAATAAGCATTATACTGTATAAACATTAATTCGCTTCGTCCCATAACTATTATAAAACCACGCAAAATAAAAAATGATTCACTATAAAGTACCAACCACAACCTTGACCAGAAAAATACCTATCCTTTTGCTGGAAACTTTGAACTAAAATCACCAAATTAAGTAATTTTTCCCTTGCCGAAATCTTAACACTTCTACTACTACATTTCATCCTAATACCCTTTATTTCATCCTAATACCCTTTATTTCATCCTAATACCCTTTCCCCGCAACTTATGGTCTGTTAATAGCTGTGTAGAAGGATTCTTCCCAGTTAAATTACGGTGTATAGAATTTTTTCCTACCACTGTAACATTGACCTTTGGTCTATATTGACTAAATTCAAATGGAATTTCCTCTCAGTTCATCTGTCATATTTGGTTACTAAACACACACACACACACACACACACACACACACACTAGAGTGATTACAAAACAATTCTCCTTTCCTTATCTGGGCGTATATATATATATATATATATATATACACAGTATATATATATATATATATATATATATATATATATATATATTATATATAATATATATATATATATTCCTTTCATTATAAATACAGGCTATAAATCGAAATACAATACTTAAGAAACAAGATTTAAATCTTGGAGTTTGAAATTATAATTTACAACGAGTTCTTCACTTGTAAACTTGTCTACTGAAATTGTTGAAGAAGGCGTTAAAGATTAATCTTATAATTAATTATTAATGCTGATAATTTTAACGTTATCATTACCTTTTTTCTTTACTTTCATTTATGCACGAGGCAAATATCCCCCATCGGTAGTATAACGCTATTATATCGCTATTATTATAACGGACACTGCTCTTCTGAACTCTCTAACTGCATACCTCCTCCTTTAAGAAGAGTAAGCGGTACCAATCTTTCCACATATTTTCATTCTTTTTCTGTCCAACTCTCTAACGCGAGGGTTAATCGATATTTTCAATCTTTCATCTACTCAACCGTTCAACTGGAACAATCTTCCTCTCTCCATCTTTCTCCCTGTCTATGACCTCCAATCTTTCAAACACAGAGTGTCCAGGTATCTCGAAAATTTTGGGCCTTGATTTGGCTCTCTTCTTCTTTTATAAGCAGGGGGGGGGGACGTTTTTGCGAGCATTCGCCCTTGGCCCCTCCTTCCTGCATAAAGAAAAAACAGTCAGAAAGAGAGTCAAAAGAGGTATATTTATCGAACGAAAGAAACTGGGCGAATTGCATGGACTTCAAACTGCATCGAACATCAAGTATTGACATAACAATTAGACAAACTTAGTTTCATTTAAGTTAAAACTAAAGTTTTATACGATTCGTCTTCCACAATTTTATTTTGAATTGAAACATTTTCCTGTTTTGAATAAAATATGTAAAAAAAAGAGACCGTTAATGGTAACGTTAAAATACGTTTAAAAAACCTAATTGAATACGTTAAAAAAACTAATGCTAAATAGAGGATAACAAGGCCAATTGCGTACATTAGATTCTGAGAAAATACGTCAATTTTCATCTCCTCCCCCAATGTATTCTGGGTTCGCCCATCGGACCACGTAATCCCTTCAATGACAGACACTTTTTAGCCAGAAATGTACGTGGAAAAAGGCATTTATCGCCTCTGTATTGCGGTTTCAAGGCTTCACATCGACCAAGTTGCATATAGCAGCTATACTTTTGAACCATTGAAGACATTGCGTACGAAAACCCCTCAATTAACGTACGTACTTTTGTCAATGTTTATAAAAGTATTTTAAAAGAGACAACAATGAATATAAGTTGTATATTTTTCCGTTCATTCCTCTTTTGCAAATGAAGCAACGATCAACACACAGAAAAATGATTCGTGTGAATGCACGCACAGGGCGTTACGAAATACGGCAAACTAAATTTTACACACACACACACACACACACACACACACAGTATAAATGTAAAATTATTATTAAAAAGATAACCTATTTTGTCTATATGATTTTAATCATAATTGACTGCTGGTCAGTGTTCCGTATTTCCATGTTGCTATGATCGTAACTGCTCGAAAATGTTGACGAATATTTAAAACACAATATTAGTGAGACAACGAACAAAAACGAAATGACTTTCAGAATACCTTTTGCGGTCGCGTTTGTTCGTTTCAAACGCCATTCGTTGCAAATGCAGGAGACAAATTTATTATCCTTTTTGGTTCGTTCATTCGTCACACTCATTTATTAAATGTTTAAAATACGAGTGTAAATAAGTAGTTTAATTTTTCTAGCCCTTTGCTAGCATAATACTACTACTACTACTACTACTACTATTACTACTACTGTAATAATAGTAATAATAATAATAATAACAATGTGCTACTCTATTAATATTAAAAATTGCAACTCAGATATTCGTTTTAATTTGCTCTTCACTGAATGTTGAAAGAGGAAAAACGACTCTTAAAAAAAGTGTTTAGCAATTAGCCATTTTTCTTTTTCTTTTTTAGAGTCTGGAGATAATTTTGATGCCAATTAATCCTCTTCAATTCCGATAATTATAAACACTTCTTGTATAAATGTTCATATTAATGAGTGTTATGTTTAATTAGTGAAAGGGGCGGGTACTGGCTGGCATTTAGATGCCAAATAGTCGTCGTTACTAGCAGTCAGGCATCGCTTGGGCTGCGACAAGACTGCTCCATCTGCCGCAGAATGTTTTTCCCGTATTAGGAGCGCGTCTCACCCTTGACGCCCTGTCGCCGTTTGCGTTCTCCAGCCGCGCCTCCCTGCGATCGGTCTCCGATACAGGCCTTTTAGCCCTCTCCTAAAACGACCTCGTTCCTTTTTATTCAATTAAAAAAGTAACATTTCCTTGGCTTTGTTAAACGTTACGGTAAAAAATAGGCGAAACTCCGAGTAAGATTCCATCGCTATGAATTCAAAATATCACCCGCGATCGCAAAGGGAGAAAGAAGAAGAAGAAAGAGCGAGCCAGCCAGCCTTCCTCCAAAGACGTTTGTTTAATGTTGCGATGCGCTATAACGGGACCAAATTTGCTCCTTCCAAAGGAAATTTATTAGCGATGATTTGTTATGAATTTCGACTGACTGACACCCAAAATCTTATGGGCAAACACTTCATTTTTCTGACTTTACATGGAAAGTTCGCGACAATTAGAACTAAAACTTAAATAAATATGCATATAATCACCCCATTTCTATAAATGCCGCCCCTAATCGTTGCTCAGAACACTAAACATTATAATTATAACGATACTGTCCGAGGTTAAACTTGAAAATAACGTAAAACATAGATTTACAATACCACTAATGAAAACAAAGATAACTTAAAAAAAATACAAAATTAAAAAGATGCCATGGAAATAGTTCAACATTCAAGGTGTTTATTGGTCAATAATAACTTATGATAAAGTTTATAGTGGCAACTCCCATGCGGACTGGAAGAACAATAAATGAAAAAGATTATAATAAAAATAAAGCCATATGAAATGAATAACCTTACAAACAGGTAATTTCTTAAACATTTATGAGCAAATAAATATGGAAACGTATATAAAAATGAACGAACAGACAAAATTCAATAAAACAGAGACAAGAATCAATAGATAAATACACGAAAACAACTTCCAAAATTGGAAGTAAATTATAAGTGATTACGCGGAACGGTTTGTTTATTAGGACAGTTATGATAAACATGATTGTACATTTAAATACTTCAAATATAACTCACATTTTGTACACACACACACACACACACACACACATATATATATATATATATATATATATACGTAGAGAGAGAGAGAGAGAGAGAGAGAGAGAAAGGGTGTGCGCAGAATTCAAACAAATTAGATACGACCTCCTGTCAAAGTATTTTAATGCGTACGCTGCCCACAAATAAGGCACGTTTGTTCTTTCCTTTCGTAAACGGAATGATTAAAAGTATATATACACATTATTTCCTCCTCCTTTCGTAAAAAATCTCGTCATTGTTTATAAGTTTAATGAACGGTTTTTCTACTGCCAATTTGTTTTATTTTATAACATTATTTTCTGAATTTAAAATTAGAAAGAAATAATAGAATTAAACGTAGAAATTACCTTCGCATCGAAAGATATCGGAAGCTTTTTCTTTTAAGTATCTTCAATATATAATAGAAACATAGTTTTCAATTCTAAAGTTGGTCGAAAAATCTCACCGTGAAACATCATAAAGAAATTAGCGTTATAATCTCTCTCTCTCTCTCTGTCCTTCTATCTTTCTTCCGCTATATCTGTGTTTATCCATCTCTTTATCTGCCTATCAGGTCTATCTTTCTGTCTCTCTCTCTCTCTCTCTCTCTCTCTCTGTCTGCCTCCTCCGCCCAGTCTTTCAACTTCTAAACTGACACCGGCGAGACTTCGCCAATGCGTTTGGAGGCCATTCCCCGTTGTTTCCTTGCTCCCACAGTTCGACAGCCCATTTAAGATATTTACAACAACATACTTCATCTTAATCAAATTTACTTTTAACGTTATATATATATATATATATATATATATATATTATATATAATATATATATATATATATGCAAATAACTGCAATGACCGCGCACTTATGTCGTTTCTATTCATATATATATATATATGGGATGAATTTCACAATTAAACACGTGAAATGAATGAATGATGCAAACCCTCTTTTTCTTTTTCTTTTTTTTCTTTTTCCTTGTAGGTTTGCATTATATATATATATATATATATATACTATACTGCAATGAGCGGTATAGCTCACAGTATTTACTTGCAATTAAAAATTAAAAGAGGAAGGGCTCCGAAGAACGTTTTCGGTCTTTAGAATTTGGTAGTGAACACAACTTTAATGACAGAGTGAAAGTGGGGTGAACACTTTCAATTTTACGCTTAATCACTCGCGTTTCTCTAAATTACTTATGTTTCACAATTATTTATAGTCATCTCTTAATTAGTTTGGCCTTGAAAAGGGGTCATCAGCAAAGTATTTAAGTATCGAAAGGAGGCACAAATACGTTAACTGATAATGACTCGGGTGTATAGTATAGTTTTTTTTATATGAACAGAACGTGTGATGGAGTTAATCCTATTCCTATACTACTTATGATGAATATCCTGGTGTACGGCTATACTAATATCACAAATTTACAGTCAAATAAAGAACTGCGTTCTCTGAGTGTTTCATATCTTCATGTGGAGTACTCCAAGGATTCCTGCTGTCACCCCCCTACTGTTTAATGGGTATAGTGATGGTTTGTCTAATTCATTCGTACTGTTAAAGTTAACTGTTCGGTAGGAGATGTTGGAATTAATAAGCCGATTTATGCTCATGATACGGTGTTAATAAGTTTATTAGTAAAAAGGACTGAATACTTAAGAAATATTTGCGAAAGTTACCCATATAAAAACTAAGTTTGGTATGTGGATAAAAAGTGAATTAAAGATCCTATTGAAGGCCCGCAGTCAAACAGGAAACTGCCTACCGAAATATAAATTAATGATGTTGATATTAAACAGGTACATGAACCTGAGTATCAAGACTATCTTATATGCGCAACTCCTTATGTGATAAACATAATATAAAACACGAGTAATGTAATTTATATGCTAATTAAAATATGTTAGTAATAAACTTTAAGGGAATGTACGAGTGAAGAATTAATAAATCAATTATTCCAAACAGTTTTGTTCTCCTGTGAACAATTAACGTGGGTGAGCCATAAAGGGAAAAAGACGCCATGAAAACATTGAACCTAATAATGTACATGGAGTGAAGCTTTCAAAATGTCACAGAGACCACCAACGCTACTACCGTTTGGTTTCTAACACGTTTCCTACCTCTAATTCTCTTCGTTAGATTTTCTGAAATCCAAAGGCAAGTTCAGTTCAGTTTATTACAAAAAAAAAGAGTTCACTCGTCCGTTCAGTCTTGATGGGTATCCGCAAAATCTCGAAATTCTAAACAATAAATAATGTCGGAAAACGTTTATATAAACTTTTTCGTTGTCGCCATTCAACTGATTTCTTATTTTCGTTTGTCGTATTTTATCGCAGTTTTTTCTCTTGTTTCGTGATTATCTTTTATCTTTTATCTTTTAATTTTTTATTTGTTTTTCTGATAAGTTTAGATAATTATTTTTACTTATATTTGATTTTTGCATTTACTGGTTTTTTTTTTTTTTGCTTGTACATTGTAAGATATACATTATTTTGTGTGCCAGTAAATTTTATATATATATATATATATATATATATATATATAATATATATATATATATATAATAAAAAATGTGTATAAAGCTGTAGTTTATCTACTGCTTTTTTCCTACAAGATATCTATTTCCGAATCCATTTGTCTGATCTCTAAATTCAAAGACAAAAACTAAAATGATTCTTTACTCTCCAGACGATGTCGAAGATAATTATGAGAAAGGAATGAGGCCGAGGCTATCGGGAACACGACAGAACAATCAGGCCCCTCATCCTGGCACTGATGGAGAAAGAAAAATGAGGGGACAGTGTCTACAAGCAAACACTTATACGTTATTTCACCCATTTCTTCTTTATTTTATGTTGCTCATTTCTCATTTTTTATGAGTGATTACGTAAATATGAAAGAAATACTAAAGTATGAAATAATGGCCAAGTCTGCATTGAAGTCTACGATCCTGAAAAACCTTCAAAAAGATGTCTGGAAATGGCTCCCAAAGTATCAAAAATAGGAACAGAGAAAGACCAAACTTGAGCCAAATTAAGAGGGCAGTAAAATAGTCTGCATAAGGTAAATTAACTCCTCTGCGAGAAGAATCAGTTGGGCTTAAAAGGCGATATCGGAGGGTGGCGTAAATGTTCGATAAAGCTAAAAGTTAGAGATAGAAACCGCGACTCTGGGAAGCCACGCATTATACATAAGGCAGGAAAGTCGCTCTATAAAATATAATAAATATATGTTTTGACTTTCCATCCTGTTACGACATCAGTTAAGTAATACGGTTTGAAACGAGCTATAATTGTATTTTATAGTGAGTATATACTGTATACAGTCTGTAGCGGATATATGCACGCAGGCACCAAACAATTCTCAATGGATTCCGAAACTGAATCTCTCTTAATAATAATAGATTCAACCTTATTATTATAAAATTATAGTTAGACTTTCTATATTTTGGTATTAGAATAAGCAATGGGTTATTATTATTATTATTATTATTATTATTATTATTATTATTATTCCCGGAGACAAAATATGCTTTCAATTTTAAAGGAATCCTATCGGATTAAAATATCTGGTTTTTGAGAGTCAATAAATTTTAAAAATTATACAGGAAGCTTTTCTAGAGTCACAATAAACAGTATACAGTGGGGAATATCGTGAAAAGAAACAGTAATATATATATTTTTCCCCTTCATATATATATATATATATAATATATATATATATATATATATTGGCTCTTTTCCCAATAAATTTTTATTTTTACGGTTATGAGAACATAAGAAAAAAATGCTATTGTATTTAAAATGGGTATCAGATGCGTCTTTGAGTTTGTAATAGAAGAGAAGTCCCTAAAAAGGATTTCGTTCCATACCGTCAAAAGGAGAGAATAGCGGCAATCAAACGCACAGTTTGGTCCAGTTTGGATACATACCGCCACTAGCGTTTAAATTACATCCAAAAACAACATTCCGATCTGTGTAGAGAGAGGGATCCTCTGAATAATAATATTTCTTTTTAAAGTACAAATTCCCTTTAAAAGGGTTATTAAGCATAGAATTGAATTCTTTCTTTTTTTTTTTGTCTTCAAGATATAATCATCAGTCCCCAAAATGAGTGTATTACTTTTTATTACTTTTTCATTTGGTTTCTTATTCAATTAAAATCCACAAATACTTTCAATGATATTGT
>JAJOZX010005337.1:200000-328879 GCA_023014485.1 Bathynomus jamesi
ATGCAGTTTCTAAAATTTGGGGGTTGCGTCGTCCATTTTTAGTATCATTCCCAAATAATTTACACATTTTTTTTCAAAGCGATTTTTTCCTGTGTCGGGAGTAAATAAGCGAATTAGGAAGACTGTTTGGCGCTCACAAATGATCTGAATTTACAGAGATTCACTGGCCCAGAATCCGAGTTTCATTTGAATCCACCGAATGATTTATTATTAATTACGTTGTCTTGCCATTCCTGACTTCGGATAAATTTTCTGTTTACATTAAAAAGGTCGTAATAAAATATAAATATAAATAACTACTCTCACAGAGACTAAATAACTTTGAGAAAAGATTATCATTTGTACATTTCATAAAGTGAACCGTATTTGTCAGTTATTTTAAAAGATAGTGAAAATTAGGTCATATTTTTTTTTTGTGCATTGCTTATTGTAATGTCTGTCACTCAAAATCAACCAATTCCTTCTCAGAAATATTCGCTATATTCAGAGCTTAACTTCTAAAATCTTAAAAGCTCGAGTGTGTCAGTATAAGTATTCTTGCTATTTCTATTATTCTTTACTTTTTTATTACCATTTTTATTAAAAAAAAATTGTTTTTGTAATCCTCAGAAACGGATTAGACAGTGCAAGAAAACTTTTCAAGAAACTGAATTTTTATCACTATCAAATTCAAGACCATGTTTTTGGGAATGTATGCGAAGAAAATGAAGTCTGTTACCATGAGTTTCTTACTGTATTTTACTGTCCGAACAAATTCAAGTCTGTTCGCTCTGTAGTAGACTTTAAAAAAAAAAAAAAAAAAAAAAAAAAAAGTTGCGCTTGGTTCGATCGTGAGAGTTTAGAGTGCGTATAGCAAATTCGATGCTTTGCTATACGAAATGATAGGGCTTATGAATATAGCGTGTTTCTGTTAAGGCACTCCAGGATTGTCGTAAACAGAACCTCCGCTTCTATTTGTCGTCTTCGGCAGAAGAAAATTTTTATATATATGAAAATTGGGAAAATTAAGCGCTATACACGGAATATTAATTTATTACTGCACGAAACCCATAGCGTTTCGGCCCTCGGCCTTGGGACCCCTCATCAATTAAAGAGAAAGGGCGAGAAAGGTAGCCGGAGCATAATAACGGAAAGAGCTGCATGTAAGCAGGTTTCCAGCATGAAGGATGCGAAATATTTTTAATTAAGTCATTATTTCTATTTTATCAGTGTTACCGTTTAGGTAATCGTGTTCATTTTTCGAGTGGGCAAGAAATTAATTGAAATTTCCTACTTTCTATTAAACTAAAAAATTTCTTTTAAAATTAAAGTTAATTATGTGATATTTTTAATTTATTCCAGTTATTATTGAAATTATACTTACATACTTGATAGTAGCAGAGCTAAGCTGATTATATCTAATACTACGCTTCTTTACATTGATTTCGATAGATATTTCTTCTGTACGTGTTTGCTAATAATAAGAATTTAGTTTACAATCTTTACAAGACATCTGATGAAATCTTGTTGAATTCTAGTGCAAGTCGATTTCTGACGGCAGCGTTTGGCTAAATTATTACTTAGTTTGAATATTTAAAGATAACCTGAAGAGCAGCTCTCACGTTAGCTATACAGTAGGTTTGAATTAGGCCCTATACATGAACTGATACGGGAGAATTAGTAGAAAGATTAACGAAAAGGTTAATGTGACTAAAATTGCTCCATGCAATTTCAAGACTAACAAAGTTGTTGAAGGCTAATTTTTATATAAGGAGTTTTTTCACAAGAGAGAGGTTACATACGTTAATAAAGTAGTATTCAAAGTATTCAAAGTATGCCTGGGGCTGCATGTGGCCTGGTTAATCTCATACTGTGCAAGAAAGTCAAAGCAAAAGCAAAAAGAAAGTGGAAAAATAAAAATAGAGATTATGTAAAAGATAGGCGCATATCCTCGTTAGACTTACATACTCATTCTTTGTTGTAAATTTTAAATTTTTATGTTTTACAGTAAAATAACTAACTTTCAAATTTCAAAGAGTTGTCTCAATGCAAAATAACAAAGTGCCCAAATGGGCTTTACTTCAAAATTAAAGCCATTAAAATTCTGACTTACAGCTTTTTTTGTTTTGAAGTGTGTGTGTGTGTGTGTGTGTGTTGGAAGTTTGAAAATGGGCTTTCAAGCGTTTTGCTTAAACTCTATTAGACACCTGACTAAAAACTTATATTCTTATGGTTAAGATGCTACAATAGGAATTTTAGGGAAGCAAATTTTTTCCCGATTCTATAAACCTAAACGAATTTAGGTTCACATTAACATAAGCAAAAGGGATTGTATTAGTTAATGTTACTGATCTCATCTTTGTAGCCCCAATACAATTAATTATATGAACAAAGTTCATTTAGGACTTAAACTATAAAATGTTCTACTGGAATGGAGACCCGCCCTTTGTACAAGGGCTCTCACGATTAATCGATTAATCAATCAAATTTTTCTTACGCTTAATAGGTTGATCAACAGATTAAATAATTTTCTTCTCTTGGCTGGAAAACAGTGATGCCAAATACCTTCTAGTAAAATCTTGGACATCTCATCCAGGAACGAGTAAGAAATTGAAAAACAGTTTTAAAACACAAACGAAAACAGAGGAGAAAATTTAACTGGCGTACCACAACCTCTATAGTCAGCAGGGCCGGTTTTAGGTGCTTTGGCGGCAGCGGCAGAGTGATGCCAAACTATCAAGACTGATGTTTTTGTAACTATCGATAACCACAATTACTTGTCAAGGCTGCATTCAAATCTAATACAATACGCTTTTATTATTATTGTTTTAATATATTAATATATTATTATTATTATTATTATTATTATTGGTATTAGCATTATTAATATATTATTATTATTATTATTTTTAATGAAAATGGTTCACCGAGTAGGTAGATAGTTAATCTAACAATTATACTGTTTAACAATGATTTTGTCTCAGGAAAAGTTTTGTGTCATTATTATAATTTTTTTTAACGCTGATTACAAAAATGGTCTTATTATTTTCCTATCACGTATAGTTTTTGAGAAATTTCCTTTTTTTTTTGGAAAAAAATATTCGATTTTTAGTCATCTGTACAGGTTTGTGACTAAACTATGCGTGATACGGTGTGTTGTTCTGTGATGTGATGTGATGTTTGTCTTATTACGTCGTGTGTATTGCTACTCTTATAGTATGTGTGATGTTAATATTTTTTTATATTTTGTATAATATTTAATTAATTATATCCAATATACAATATTATACATATTATACATATTATATACAATATACTAGGGGCACTCAATATATTTTGCCCCACCCCTTTTTTCTTAGCTAAATAAAAGGCCATGGGGCTGATATGTATTTTGGACCGTAAGTTTAAACTTTCTGCGCTTCACATAACCGGATTTTTCCAGTTTGAACCTCCCCTGGAAGGAGGATGATGATGAGCCTCGATGATGAGCCACGCAGCGGTCGTCCGGCATCGGCTGTGACATCTCACACTGTGCAACGTGCTAACAGCATCATTCGATCAAATCGGCGCGTCATATACAAGGAGCTATCATTGGAACTAGAAATTAGTGAAGGAAGTGTGAATACGATAATTCAGCAACTGGGATACTCAAAAATGTGTTCACGGTTTGTTCCTCGCCAACTGACTGAAGATCACAAAGCCCAAAGAAAAGAAATTGCTTTTGAGTCGTTGGTTCGTTACGAGACAGAAGGGGATGACTTCCTTTCACGAATTGTGACTGGGGATGAGACTTGGGTACACCACTTTGAACCTGAAACAAAACGCCAATCCATGGAGTGGCATCACGCAGACTACCCACGCAAGAAAAAGTTAAAAATGACTCCCTCTGCAGGAAAGGTTATGGCCACCATCTTCTGGGACATGAAAGGGGTAATTCTGGTGGACATTATGAAGAAAGGACAAACAATCAACTCAGAGGCATATATTGCTACCCTACACAGACTCCAGAGACGTATAAAGCGAGTCCGACCGGAGAGAAAACTGGAAGATGTCCTTCTTTTGCAAGACCACACAACAGTTTGCAAACAAGAGAGGCCATCACAAAAATGCGCTTCACTGTGTTACCCCGCCCTCCATACAGCCAGGATCTGGTACCTTCAGACTTCCATTTGCTTGGGCCAATGAAGGATGCTATTCGTGGAAGAAAGTTTCAGTGACGATGAGGTTGTTGAGGAGGTTAAGAGGTGGCTCGAGCGGAACCCAGCGGACTTTTACCAGCAAGGAATAAGGGCCCCTGTTTCGAGGTGGAGGAAAGCCGTAGAAAAGGATGAAGACTATATGGAAAAATAAAAACTTGTAAAAAAGGTATGTAACTACTTGTGTACAAAATTTCTGGTACTTACAAGGAAACTTGGAAAGAAAAAAAAAGGTGGGGGCAAAATATATTGAGTGGCCCTCGTAAAATAATTGTATAATATTTTTTAAAATTTCATGGAAACTATGCGTGATACGCCAAAATGAATAACATTTTCGGAATCAGCAGCGTCGACTTTATATAGATCAGCTTTGTTTATTGCTGAGACAGAATAAAAGTAAAAATTTGTTGTTCGGTGTTATTTAAACTCCTTTTATAACAATGACTGGGTGGATAAAACCAATCGGTTACTAACCAGAGTTAATCTCAACACTAGTATTTAGATACTGTGTGGTAAAATGTACTCGGTAGAATTGATACAATGACACTATCGATCAACTAACCAACCAACAAAAAGCTGGAGAAACAAAGAAAAGGCGGCAAGATATGCGTCATTAGCAGCATGGGACGCTGAGGACTTGAAACGCTAACGGGAAAAACTATTGATTCTACAGCTGATACAAACCAGCTTTAAACGTGCGTTCACCTAAATTCAACAAATGGAAGGAGGACTCTTAAACAGAACTAACCCCATTGAATAAATCAAGACTCATTTAAGAACAACTTGGTAACTTAATCGTTGTATTTCTAAGCCCCAGTTTAGCGATAGCAGTTTAAACTACTGTAGGTCAAGCTAGATTAGACCAACATTATGGTCTTAGACCTAACATTAATTTATAGTTTAACCCTTAGCCCTAGCTCTAGCCTAATCTTGTGAGGAATCCTATTGTGAACCTCAATTTACTCTACCCGCTCTGGACCATTTCCAAAATCTCTAGCCTGACCCTACTAGGCTAGGTTTATCCTACTCTGACGTTATTTCCGACTTTTCTCTGAAAGCAAGAAAAGTTCATTTCTAACAGTTTTTGTAACACTATTGTAGGTATCTGATATTCTTGTTCCTTTATATCACTAAAAAAGAATTGTATTTTATGCTATGTTTTGAGAGTGTTGTGTTTAAGTTTTTTCTGTATATTATGACGAAAAGAATTGCATTTTATTTTATAGCATGAGAATTGGACCTTTTCCGTTCTATGGGCACCAGTGAAATGAGAGAAATTAATATTTTTTAAACTTATTTTAACTTTTTATTAATAATCAGTCCATTTTGGATAGGAGAAATTTAATTTATTTAATTTAACAGCTATTAACATAAAAACAAAAAATATTTGTCTATTCTTCAAAAATTTGACGATTTATTACATTACATTATCATTATTATTCGTCATACCTAACTTAACCTAGCTTAACATAACATAACCTATCCTAACCTCGTTGATGCCCATAGAACGGAAAAGCCCCTGAGAATTTTATGGTTATTTTATTAGTTATTTTTGTGCATTGATTAATTACACTGGGGAACAAATTTCAAATTTTTGTCTATTGAATTAGATTTGACAGTTACTTCTAGGTAATTTGGGTGCGCTGAGCACGAATTTTTACTCGGTTTTGCTCTATCAGGTCCTGATTTTGCTCAACACCCCTCCTCTTTCGTCGTATTCATAAAAAGGCTTTTTTCTCAATACTCGCTAAGTCTTTTTGCAGTTACACATTATGCAACTAGGTTTTTATCTAGGTATTTGTACCTATTGTTATGGTATTGTTGTATTATGTATATTTTTATATGTAACACCCTAAAAATATTTTTAATTTTGTCATTTTTAACCCATTTTAATATTAGTAAATTAAGCTAAAAATATCATAGAATTCTAAAATTTTCTCGAGCGTTCCTGTTCTCTGTAGAGTATTCTAGAGGGACAACTAAAATATATAAAAGCGACTCGTTTCCAGAGTTAATCAGTCAATTCAATCAGTCAGTCAGTCAGTCGAGTTAGTTAATTAAGTTTGGGCATTAACATAATTTTGAATTGGCATATGATTTAGTGAGTAATTTTGTCATCGTGATTTAATATAGTTGATTTAATTAGACGTAATTTATATTGTACCTACTCATCCGTGTTTCTAGTTTAATTTCATAGATTGTAAGTACCTATTTAAACTAATTTTTGTGTTTATATTTCAGATTTTCTTAAATTTATATGAATTAAGGGCTTTAAATACCTTTACAAATTGGCAGAACAATCAAGCAATATGTCGTCAAGCACTAGAAAGTTCAAATGCAAAAACAACCCTGATTCCTTCTGTTATATATGTGGAAATTTTACACTTCCACATCAACGAGCAAATATAACTGACTTCGTAAAAAGAGCTTACTTAGCTTATTTTGGCATAAAACTGGGGGACCAAGATAAATCGTGGGCTCCACATAAAGCCTGCACTATATGCATTGAAAGACTGCGACATTGGACGAAGGGTTCGGATTCAAAAATACCTTTTGGAGTTCCGATGGTAAGTTTATGATTTCATAAAACTACGTAATTTAATCACTAGTATACTGTAACTTACCTAAATGTAATTGTAACTTCGGTACATAAACAAAAATTTACAGAAAATGTTTATAAGAATCTCAAATATTGCATAAGGTTGAAACACATAGAAATGTTAAATGTTTGGATGATAACTTTTGATAAAATTCATAAAAACAAGTCTCTCGTCGCTTTTGTTAACGCTTTACAATTTTTTTTCCATATCAGGTGTGGCGAGAGCCTACTAACCACGAGACCGATTGCTACCTTTGCTTTGTCAAGACTTCGGGCTTCACTAAGAAAAATAAACATTGTATCGAGTACCCAAATTTCGACACCGCGATACGACCTGTGCTACATTCAAATGAGATCCCCATTCCAAAATTTAAGGGTCTGCCAACTCAAGAATTAGTTGAAGATGTTCCTGAAAATATTGTTATGCACTTTGAGGAGTCAGACACCGATTTTGACCCCAGCGTATTTGAAAGTCAAAACGATCCGCAAAAGTTTAACCAGGCCGAGTTGAATGATCTTGTAAGGGATCTAAATTTGCCAAAAAAGGCTGCGGAAATTTTAGCTTCAAGACTTAAAGAGAAAAACTTGCTTACTTCAAACACATACATTTCATTTTACAGAAAAAGAGAAGAAGAACTTGTTAAATATTTTAGAACAGAGGATAGTTTAGTATATTGCTGCGACATAGTTGGTTTGTTAAAGAAGATGGGGGTTGAGTCTTACGATGCAAATGATTGGCGCTTGTTTTTAGACAGTTCGAAAAGAAGTCTTAAGTGTGTGTTGTTGCATAATGGCAATCTATACGGCTCGATACCGATTGGGCACTCAACAAAATTAAAAGAAAAGTATGAGCATATAGAAAAGGTTTTAAATCTTATCAAATATAGGGAGCACGAGTGGATCATATGTGTTGACTTAAAAATGGTTAATTTTCTGCTAGGACAACAAGGAGGGTATACTAAATATCCCTGCTTCCTTTGCTTATGGGACAGCAGAGCCAAGGAAGAACATTATTTCAAACAAATCTGGCCAGCACGAACATCACTTACTGTCGGAGAAAAAAACGTAATTAATCCACCTTTAGTGAGTAGAGATAAAATCATATTTCCTCCTCTGCATATAAAACTAGGCCTCATTAAACAATATGTAAAAACTTTAGATACGAACGGCGAGTGTTTCAAATACATAACTTCAAAATTTCCAAGTTTAAGTTATGAAAAATCAAGGCGGGAATTTTCGACGGTCCACAAATAAGAACAATGATTAAAGACAGCAATTTTCCTAATGTCATGAATGAACGCGAAAAAAGTGGCTGGTTCTCATTCGTGGACTTGATAGAAAACTTTTTAGGCAATTATAGGGCAGATAACTACGAAGAAATCGTAAAAAAACTTTTAAGGGACTACAAAGAGTTAGGTTGCAATATGAGCATAAAAATGCATTTTTTGAATAGCCATCTTGACCAATTTCCAAGTAATTTAGGTGATGTAAGTGACGAACAAGGGGAGAGATTCCACCAAGATATCAAAATTATGGAGGAACGGTACCAAGGCCGCTGGGATTCTCACATGATGGCTGATTACTGCTGGTGCTTGAAAAGAGACCTGCCATCAACAAGCAAATACGCTAGAAAGTCTTACAAAAGAAAATTTTTGCCACAGTGAAAGCTTCATATCTGTTTGTTTTTTATTTTAAGTCATTTCTATCGTTATAATGTAATTTTACTGTAGTTTGAACTGCTTGTATTCATGAAACTTGAAAAAAAATTTAACACATGACTTAATTTTTTAGTCCTAATTTGAAAAATCTGGAAAATGGCACATAGGCTGTCGACAAGAATCAGGACCTGATAGAGCCAAACCGAGTTGAAATTCGTATTCAGCGCACCCAAATTACCTAGAATCAAGTGTCAGATATCATTCAATAAAATACGTGTTGCCCAGTGTTATTATTGACTGATAAAATAAATAGCTAAAATGCACTTGATTTTTCTTATTTTTAATATTAATTTTTTTACTGAAACTGAACGGCAATATAAGTAAATACGCGTTATTAACAATTAAAAAGAAACGTACCAAATATTAATCGCCAGCCCTGCATAGCATTTTGCAACCGTCCCACAAACCGTGGCCCCTGCCCTGATAGTCGGCATCACAGAGCAGTTAAATTAATATACCCAGATAAACCACTCTTCATTAATTCTAATCATTAATTCAAAACTGGCTTGTTACCCCTGACAACCGCCAGGTAGGTTGGCAACTTTCTGCACGCGCAGGCGTGGTGACAGTGGCGCTATGATTGCACATGTGGCTGGAAGAATGTTGGCTGCAGCCTACAGCCAGCGTGTACATTCAAATTACATACAGTTTATGCAGTGAATAATCCTTTTAAAATAATAGTAAAATAACTTACCTTTAGAGTATATTTAAGTTAAGTTGTAAAGTTACAACTACGCTATTAACAGCGTAAATATTGTCAGTACATTTGAAATTCATTATCAAATTAAATGTGTTTAAATGATTTAGCGATGATTGAAAGGCAGTTGAAAGGCGTAGACTTATGCCATAGAAGTGGACCATCCAGCTGTGTTAGATGATCTGTGGTATAACTTCATTCCCTAAAAAAATTTTTTTTTTTTTTTGTTTGGAACGTTATTTCTTAATCGTCTTAGAATTTAACTTTTGTTAACTTTTGTTAACTTTTGGAATTGTCGTGCATCTGGCGACTCACTTGATATCAGTTTGAAGAGAAATGAAGCTTTAAATATAAAACAAACTTTTATTTTCAAGTTTGTATGTAGATTTTTTCTTTGGGACCCAAATTCTCTTTTTTTCAGTGAATTTGTTGGAGCAGCTTTATTTTCTTCCCTTTGTTTATGATAATTTTATGGTACAGTATAAATTAAATTTTCTTTAAACAGTATTATCGTTTAAGTGCTACGTCGTATCCAATGTCATAACTATTAGCGAAGTTAAGCGACGCTGGGTCGGAGAGTAGTTGGATGGAAGACCGTGCGTTGCCAAATTCATTCTTTCTTTTGTGATAAATTATGCACAGATTTTAAAGATGGTTTTTCTCAATTGATTTATTTACTGAATAAGTGATTAATCCTGTAGATATCAATTAAGAAATTAACATGAAAATTCAAAATAATATATATATATATATATATATATATATATAAGCACCTCGGTGGTGTAGTAGTTAACGTTGCTGACTACGAATCCATCGGCCCCGGGTTCGAGACCCGGTGACGGCAGCCGGCGCGCAGCAAAACCCAGCTGTTCATTCTTCCACACAATAAAGAAAGTGGTTGGTAGATAAATGGGTACCCTAGGTAGCCTAGTGGCTGCTGGTGGGGCGTGGTTCGGATTCCACGTTAAACTGTAGGTCTAAGGTGGAGTGAAAAGCTTGACCCTCGTCAGAATGAACAATGCGGGCGGAAGCTAACCAAAGGTACCAAAGGTTATATATATAATTGAACACTAAGGGCAGATTGTTCACAGGTTAGGTCTCAGAAAGTAAAAGCTTCACTGTTTTAACAAAGCGTCGCTCCACGCATACAACCACTAAGGGATGAGCAGCTCGAAGCACCATTGCCAATCATACGGCGGGTCAATGTATTTATAATCATAATGTTTGGATTTATTTAATCTTCGTAACGGCAACGGTCCTGTGACGGACATAGTTGGTTTGGACTTCAGGTAAAACTATATAGTTTTACCCGAAGTCCAAACCAACTACGAGACACTAAATCATCTGAACGCAGAGCACGGTCGACCACCCATCCAGTCAATGATCACACTGAATGTCGTTTGATTTCGTTGATCTACCAGGAAGCGATGTGGCGATGTGACCACGAAGTAGCCAGGGGTCAGCGAACTAACGAGACTTCTGTACATAGTTCATCCCTACCGGAGGCAAACTGCTTTGATTTACCATTAGCGAAATGAGCGATCCAAGCCATAAATAAAATAATCCGTTCAAGTGCGCTTTTCGTTACTTTGTACGTTGCATTCTAGGTACTAATATATTATATATATATATATATATATATATAATGCGCCTCGGTGGTTGTAGTGGTTAGTGTCGCTGACTACAAATCCATCGGGCCCGGGATCTCGAGACCTGATGACGGCAGGCGGCGCGCAGCAAAACCTAGCTGTTCATTCTTCCACGCAATAAAAATAGGTTGGTAGATAAATGAGTAGCCTAGTGGTTAAGCCGCTGGGTTGCTGGTGGGGGCGTAGTTCGGATTCCACGTCAAACTGTAGGTCTAAAGTGGAGCGACAAGCTTGACCTTCGTTAGAATGAACAATTCGGGCAGAAGCAAAACCAAGGTTATACTCATATACATATATATATATATATATATATATATATATATATATATAATGCGCCTCGGTGGTTGTAGTGGTTAGTGTCGCTGACTACAAATCCATCGGGCCCGGGATCTCGAGACCTGATGACGGCAGGCGGCGCGCAGCAAAACCTAGCTGTTCATTCTTCCACGCAATAAAAATAGGTTGGTAGATAAATGAGTAGCCTAGTGGTTAAGCCGCTGGGTTGCTGGTGGGGGCGTAGTTCGGATTCCACGTCAAACTGTAGGTCTAAAGTGGAGCGACAAGCTTGACCTTCGTTAGAATGAACAATTCGGGCAGAAGCAAAACCAAGGTTATACTCATATACATATATATATCGTCAATTCAAAGTTACTTGACAACTGCACCATTATCAATAGATATTAATCAAATGGAAGGTTCACTAAACTTATTTTGCACAGTCAGATTTCGCTAAATTTTTTATGTTGTAATATTAATTTTCTTTTCTCCGACTGATGCCAAGTTGCCAAGCAACTTTGAATCGACTATTTCCTTTATGAGTTATTGACCACTTTTTCTAGACAAATAATTTATATTTATATATGTCGACTGAATGTTAAATATCTGACACTTTAAAAGCTGATGATTTTTTTTTTACTGAAATAAAAACGTGAAATTTTTACTGTACCTTCTCTACAGTACACATGGGGAATTGGTCCCCTAGTACAAAACATGCTCTATATGATGTTCTCTCAGTTCTTTAACGCTTTGCACACGAACAACAAAATTTTGCAGTACTCTGGAATTTTTAAACATGTGACAAATAAAAGGCTCGTTTTTTTTTATTAACTGGAATAAAATCATGAAATATTTTGTTGAAAAATTTGTACGATATTACAATCGTTTTGCATTAGGAGTTGCATAGACTAAGCTACCTTAGTATCTTGCATAGTGTAAGAGTCCTCCAAACATAGAAAAAATCTCTCTAGATTTAGCTCAAGTTTTTAAAGTGCTGCACAGTGTGGTTTTCAAGTTAGTCTTGAGTTTCTAAGAAGTTGCCCGCGCATAAAAGTGCCGTTTTCTTTAAAGTTTAACTCCCGGTCTTTGGAGTTATTAACGTAAGTTTAGGAGCGTTTTACTTTTAATCTATAATTTTATTTATATTTGGCGAAATTATCAGCTTTAGATAATGTATTCCTACACGTTTAGTAATAGCAATTAATCAATATTAAGTATTTGAACAATTTTAAAGTATTAATATATTTTATTAATTTCTAGTTAGTTTTTATGTTAAAATTATGATTTTTTTCACTGCATTGCGCATAAATATTTTGTTTAGCCCGAGAGTGAAATACTAAATCATGCTTGCGCTTTAAACTTTAATTAGTTATAAGCGGATACTAAATTATAGGGTAACGACTTATTTACTAAACATATGTAATTTATACATCGTGTAGATGTGATTACGAGGGCTTTTTATGGTTTTATAAATTTTTAGGGACTAAAGGGCTTATAAGCAGTTCATTTCTTGGTGGATCGAGTTATTAGCCAACGATTCAAGTGGTAATTGGAACGTCAAGATTAACCGATTGCCTCGAAAAGGAGGTTAGTTATCCTTTGCTTCCATGATCTTTAAAATTACTGTATTATTGGTATGGAGTTTATCATTTGAGTAACTATACTTCAGATATGAACTATTGATGTTATCACTATTGATGTTATGATATTAATGTGATTGGTATTACTGAAATTATTAGCTAGTATTATTATTATTACTGCCATTATAGTATTATTCAATAATGTTACTGATTAATATATTTATATATCAGTGATGTAGGACTCGAGACTGGTCTCGAGCCCTTTTTTCTGGTCTCGGTCTCGGCTATGGTGGGCTCGACTACATCACTGTGATGTTCCTCAAATGCAACGAACACTTATTTTGTTTTAAGTAGGGAGTTAACTGCTGAAAAATGTCACAGACTATGAATTTGTGAATAAATTATGAGTAAATTTTGCAATGGTCACTCGATAACCTCTTTAGAATCTTTATTCCTGAATGTGAAATACAGAACTTAGGAATTAGGCATTACACAATACTGAATACATGCAAAAATTGCATATGGTCTCGGTTTCAGTCTTGGTCTCGGGCGCTTAGATCTTGGTGTCGGCCATGGTGGTCTCGACTACATCACTGATATATATATATATATATATATATATATATAGGTTAATATTGAAAATACGCTGGCGGATGTTGGTTTTTTTTATAAAAAAAAAAAAATTCTGATATATTTTATGGTGCTTTGTTCAAATATGACCTTCGTTTCAATCGCAAATGATTCTAGGTTAAGTTTCCTCCTATAATTTTCAGTGAGAGCATTTCCACAAAACATACATCGATATTAGAAAAGAGCAGTGAAAGTTATGAGGAAACCTAACCTATCCTAATCTAGAATCATTTACATCATTTACATTTGAGGTCTTGATCATTTACATTGTACAGTAGTTATTAACCCAATCTAAATTAGTAATTTTGTTCAAACGTTTCTTAAATGAATATGAAATGCGCCATTTTGATCGTATCTTTGCTCTTTAATAGTCTTAATTCTTTATAGATTACGGAGGGGTGACAAAAATAAATAGACACCACGATGATTGTCCTCGAGAATAAATGGCAAAGCCCATCAATGGAATGCCAGAAAGTGTGTCACCTTTACGTAATGGAAAAGGGAAAGCAACACAATTCTAAATATATTGATTCAATAAATCTCTCTTTATTTATTGATTTTTTATTATCAAATCAAAGCCTATAAAAAAAAATCAGAATATGTCTATTTACTTTTGTGAACTCTCTGTATATGCGAACGTGATTGCAAATCAGTATCAGTTAATTCTTATCGCTCGTTTCTCAATAATAAAGATATTGTTTAACGTACCGTCAGTACAGGGTGGCCACAAAGTCTCTTTGCATGAAAAACAAGAATAACATACAAATATGCTAGAATTTCACTGCAAAGGGATTTTGTGGCCACTCTGTACAGTTTTCTAAAGCGAGTGTGCATTACCATAATCAAAGAAGAACGAGACTTTGGTACAGATTTAGTAAAATATGTTTAGGGGCTCTATATTTAAGTTAAAATATTATTGCAACAACTTTCCACGGATTATCTTTGGAAATATAATTTACGTTCTTGTCAAGTATTATTACGCCGAAACATTTCTTTACATTCTTTTACGACAATCGATCGATCCTAAACGTACATTTTTTTTTTAAATGAAGTTAGTTTTATTGATATTTAAAATAAATAAAATAAATTCCTTTATCAAGTGTCTCTTTTACTGTATTGACATCTTTGTAAGAACTAAAGAAACTATTGTGTTATTTGGAAACGTTATTAAGTTAAGTATATTTGAAGGACGTGAAAGATCATTTGCATATAACTAAAAATAAACTTGATCGAAGAACGAGCCTTGAGGTACACCATAATAATAATAATAATAATTATAATTTGTCAGGAAGGCCAGAAACTGGCACGCCGCTCAGACCAACTAATGCAGTTCATCGCGCTAATTTCTGAATAATTATTACCGGTACCATCGGAGTCGTATTCCCGACCTCGCTTCGCTTACAGGGAAACGATGTATCCCACTGAGCCACGAGTGATGGCTAAAGTACGCCATATTTTACAATCACTTCAGTCGAACAGTGGTTATTGAGTGCTACAAATTGATATCTATTGGAGAAATAACTTTTAAACCAGTCGTTTATAGCACTTTTAAAGTCGTATTATTTTGATGGATAGAATATTATGTTCTATAACATCAAAAACCTTACTCAAATCCATAAAAATGGGGATCATGATTTATCCATTCTCTTTAGCGGCATTGGCATTCTCCAAAAGATTTAATATAGCCATTATTGGTCGATTTTTTCTTGCAAAAGCCATATTGATGTGCAGTTTATAAAACTATAATTCTAAATTCTAACTAATGATTTATCCTATTTTTTACAGTGTTCTCAAAATTTGTTGATTACAAATAATACAACCAATTTTTAACATTAAAGAAATAATGTGTTTGGAAATACTGTACTTAAATTGATAATTTTAGCTATAATCATGGATACTGTTCCTTTAACAAGCTTCAGCATGGATATAGGATTGTTATGGATGTTGTTATTGGTGTTTTACAATGTATCAGTAATACTTCAAACCTCTCCAGGAGTAGTAGGAACAAAAGAAATTAATTTAGTCGGCTGGATGGCATATAATCTAATGTGATTTGCTTTTATTTTGCAATTCTGAACAAAGTTTATCAGTTGTAGCTGTAACGTAGTTATTTAAAGAGTTAACTATCGACATATCATCAATTACTGTATGTTATTTAGTATTTAGTTCTTATAATCATCTTAATTCGGCTTTTAAGAAACTGTTTATAGTTATCCAAGTGCTTTTCATATCTCCTATGTAGACAATCCATTATTGTAATATATACGGTAAGTGGGTTTTAATAGTCAGTCGGAAGGGCTAGAAACTGGCACAGCGCTGAGACCAACGAATGCGGTCCATTGCTCTAACTCCTGCGTTATTATTATTATTATTATTATTATTACCAACATTATCGGGATTCGAACCCCCGACCTCACTGTGTTCACTTCGCTTATAGGGGAACGGTGTTACCCACTCAGCTACGAGCTAAGCTGGTAAGTAGATCTTAGGCAGATTAACACGTGTTCCACAGTGTTCCTTCCTTAATAGCATGTTTACAGTGTCAAAAGCAATTGTGATTGCATATTTATTAGTCTTGTTTACATAAACACAAATAGACACTCCCATTTAAGTCTCGGTTCGCTTTTATAAATCAATAATAATTTCTTACAATCGATATTCTCGATATAGCTAAAATATTCTGTTTTCTGGTGGTGTTTGATACTCAACTCGGCACCTTATAGAGCCTTCGCTTTAAGCCGTGACCTTGAATATACGAACGAACATAATAATATTTGAGGTCGTTTAACCTCCCTCGTAACAGCAAAGTGTCGTGTGACTGAAGGGACCTACAGTAGAATCTGAACCATATAAGAGTTCTTACAACATTTGAACGCGGAGGACGGTCACCCATTCAAATACTAATCAGACCCAACGTCGCTTTCGCTGATTTAATGGGATACGAATGAACGTACAACTCGAACTTCGGGGTTACTATCCAGAGTGATTTTAACCACACGAATAAACGAACGCGCGTACTCGTATACCAATGGGTGTGTCTACAAATATTAGTATAATAACGAGAGACACTTTACGAACTGCCAATTCGCAGATTAATTATATTCACTAAAATTAGTTAAGTAGATTAAACAAAAATAACTGCTAAAGAAGGAGCTAACTCTGGTTTTAAAAAGGCGTCTAAGAAACGAGGTTCAGTAAAATGGATGTCTGTATACTGCACTTGAGAAAACATTCTGCGGCGAAATGGTTAATAGCGAAATGGCGAAAACAGTTAATATCATTGCAAATATTCCAGAAGAAAATGGAATAGTTGAGAATTTAACTTAAGGAAAAATAACGGAAATGGACAATACCACTGCAAATCTCAAGAAAATTAATATTTAAAGAATAATTTCGAACTCGCTCATGAGTTAACTGTGGACTTGCTTAGGAAATTAGACGCACGTACCAGTAAGTTATACCTTCTGTGGTGAGCGAGTTGAATTCTGAACAGGTAATAATCAAAGAACAAGTAAACAATTTTGACGATATGCCCACAGTTAGTAAAATGATAATTACCAGGATCAGTAAAACAATATGAAACTCAAATTTTTATTAAAATTAAGTAGAATAATTTTAGAAATTAAAACTGAACACTCGGAACATTAATATTAAAGATGGTTATCGTATAAAACCAAGCGAGTGAGTGAGTGTCCAGAATCTTCTCAACAAACCTAAACTTATTTAAATGAAGCAGGAAAACGAAGATGACAGGACGAAACTAAAGGGATCCAAAATTTTCACGAGTGAAGACCTCTCGCAGGGTACACTGAAGAAAAGGAAAACTATGCTCCAAGGACCTAGGTTGCTACAAGAGCTGCATGAACATTGGATATATGGATTACTTCAGTGGGTCGAAAAATATATAACTGCTTGAAAGTTATCATGAAGTAGGAAAACATATTCAAACTAACAAGATAAATCATCTCCCGTGGCTTAGGCGAGTTCCAGAAAGGCATTAATCCTCTACCAAGCATCCATTTCATGGGTGACTTTCCAGATATAAGGTATGACTCCTCTACAGCATTCAGCTGAAGTCCTATATCCGATAAACGAATATTTATGGACAATTGTTTGAGCAACCTTAGAAACTTTGCGGTATTGTTGTAGTAAAGAACTTCCATGCTAGGGTGTTCTGAAATAATCCCTTTGATTCACCTATAAATAACTGTTCACTGTACTGTACATACTGTTGATGAACTGAATGACTCCGATTTTTTATAGGCAACGCATTTTTGTTTTAAACACAAATTTTGCACAATATACAAGATGGTAGCCGTTTTATTATTATTTTTCATACAACACAAATTGTAAAATAGCCGAAGCTTTGTTTCTGCGTGCTGCCGGCAAGAGGCGTGACGCTGGGCGGAGCTTAGAACTCTCAATGAATCAGCTTCCCTCAGCGTCACGCGGACATAAAGCTTACTCAGCTGAACAACTTTTTGGCCAAATTAACTTTGCTCTAAACATTTTTGTAGTGAACGAATTTGTTCGATGTTTACACCAAATTATTCGCGACGACGTCCTCTATCTTTTGATGTAAAGTGCGTGTGGCGTAGTTTCTTCTGAAAAAAAAGTTATAGACTTCAGAAGAACCGTCCGCGAATTGCTAGTCGAAGTCAAAAAGATTTGTCCACGCACGGTAATGCGTGGACAATAAATTTTAACCTAAACATCAACAGCTTACCTAAAAAATAATTACTCACAAGCCATGTTACAAGTTTTTAAGGTTGATTTTAGTGTTATCTGTAGTTTTCATCGTAACTTGGCTAAACAATATTAAAATTTTGTATAAGATAGAAAATTACAATGTATATCATCCTACATAATATGGGCAAGCAAGTTTGAAGTCCCGCGCTACTCAGCGGCGCTATTTACAATAGTTGTTTGGACTAAATTATGCATTATTATATTTTTAATATTTCATGTTATTGTGCTGTACTATATTATTTTGGTAATATAAATATTTAAAATTAAAATACAATATAAAACATAAAATATGTGGTCTTAATGTGTCTCCGCAGTGGACTAGTTGCTAGTATTCTGTCACAAAGTATGCTTGGCGGAAAGAAACCAATAAAACGGACTATACAACACGAACCCCAATTTGGTAAGTGGATTATGCTGAAAAATAGTTGAGTAGCCGTGTTGGTGTAGTCACTTTGTGACAGAATACATACTGCAAATTTGACTGTCATGACCCCGTGAAGATGGAGTAGACGGTACACTACTACAGTTCCCCACTCTATTCTTGTTACCACTGTTTTTCTGCATGAAGGAATATTTTGGAAGCACGAAGTTCCATAGTGATGGGTAACTACCTCAGTTTATGGACCTTTATGTTGGTCAGTTTAAGTTAGGCTACACACAGTTAGGTTAGTTTAGGTTAAAAGAGTGTTGACCTTTTTAATCTTGCTCTAATTTGAGGGTACCATTGAATGATGGAGAACTTAAAGTAGCTACGCATTCGTCCTAAAGATTTTTCTACAGATAAAATCAGTCTTGCCCTATCGATGGAAAAGGTATGTTAACGTTGCGTGTAAATATAAATCATACCTTGAGAAGTAGAGTAAGTTTTGAAGTTTTATAATGCTCGTATTGAAATAATGTGTAGAAAAAGAAGGCCGAGTCATATTTGAAACACACACACACACACACACACACACACACACACACACACACGTGCGCATCTCTGCATAAGCGAGGTACCGACCCTTTTATATCCATATATTTAAAAACTTAACCAACTTAATTTAACCTAACATAACTTTAGCGTCATCGAACCGAGATAGGCGTGATAAGTATTTCGAGCGCGACTGAGTGCTCAAAGTGTGTTTTCTATTAAATCATTAAATAGCGAGGTACTTACTCTTCTATCGTAATTTCATTTAACCAAACTTTAACTTAACTTAACCTAACCTAACCTAATCAGGACCAATATATCTTTTAAGCGATAGTAAAAACATTCTAGATTTTTATATGATTTTGTAATGTTCCGAGGTACCAAACGTATTACTTCACAAACAATACCCAACTACATTTGTGAATTACTGTATTACGCGCTCGACATCACCGATGCCCATTTGCCTACCCTCTCTCTCACACACACACATGTGTATATATATGTATATATATATATATATATATATTAGGGATGAAACGGGTAGCTATTTTACCGAGTAATCGGGTTCGGGTACCCGAAGTGTAATACCGTTCGGGTCTTGCAACATTATCATTAAAATTAAATTGAAATTAAAACAACAGCCATTTTTGGAACAAAATACTTTATTCAACTACGCGCACACAAAAACTTAAGCATAATACTGAATGTTACACACTGCAAAATGCAAATGCAGGTAATTTTTCACAATTTTACGCCATTTTATAAATAAAAAAAATTATAAACAAGAAATGAATGTGGCATTTGTGGAGGCTTTTCACGACTGCTTTGAGTCGCGAAGAAAGTCGCGTGTACGTAGGTTTTTATATCCGATTTTTGAACAATTACCCGATCGAGTCGGGTATGCTCGGATAATACATTACCCGATCTGGTCGGGTATTCGTTTCGTCCCTATATATATATATATATATATATATATATATATATATATATATATATATATATATATATATATATATATATAAACTGTATATTTATTTATTACGGAAACCTTGTTAGTACGTTGACCATCTATGTACTTGGCAATGGTGTTGCGAGTTGCTCGTACCCTGAGAAGGCGTATTATTATTATTATTATTATTAAACAAAAGCTTCATGTTTGGATTAATAATAACAAACTTCAAAATGTATCTAAATTAAATAATTAAAAGTACTGAACATACACAAGATTAATATTTAGTCATCTTACTGTAGGATACTATTTCTTTATAATCAATGGTGTGTAGCAGAGATTCCCAATCTTATTTTCGTCTAAACAACCTACAGCAAAACAAGAAATTTCCATATACTGCCACTCAAATTTTTTCATGGCAGACTTATGCATAACCATTTTTTTTAATAGGCGTGCATAATTAAGCTACTATATGTATCATAACTAAGTAAAACATGTAATTTTTAAGTTATTTTTAAGTTAAAGAAAGTATATCAGTTTAGACATCAAACAGTTTTTCTGAAAAACTGAAGGGTTTGTGGTTTCTCTCCCGGGGTGACATCCCTGGAGTTACTAGTTCATCTTACTGTTTAGATGATTGCACCGTTCGTGGTTGGATGCTGACGACAGTAATGCACGACAATAAGGATGGTAGCATAGCACTAAAGGCACGACAATAAGTATGGTAGCATAGTCATTTATTTGGTTTTGTTCGTGTTGTTTACGCTCAAACTTCAACTGTATCTGAGTAGGCTAAGACTGTTTGGTGCTACTATAGCGTGCGGTCCACAAGGTATTTACACTATAGCGTGGGGGCTACAATATATTTACAAATTCAACTACATTAAAATAAAAATTTAAAGGACAAATAAAACAAACAATTCATCCTATGGGATATAATGCCCGGTTAGGTCAACGTATGCCCTTGACGATTGGTTAGGTTAAGTTGTGATATTTTCGTTAAAACTAACGAAAATATCACAACTTAACCTAACCATTTATCAAGGGCATACAGTTGACCTAACCGGGCATTATATCCCATAGGATGAATTGTTTGTTTTATTTGTCCTTTAAATTTTTTGTTTTAATGTAATTGAACTCATATTTGTCTTCATGATTCCCCCTTTTATAGTCCGCCTTGACCTCACATTCGTCCCCAAAGATAAAGTCATTTCAGTCAGGTCAGGTCAGCACAAATTCAAGTCAGTTCAGGTCACTACAGCACAAATTCTTTTGTAGACTAAAGATATCTTTGTAGACCGCACGCTATAGTAGCACCGACTGTTTATAAACTTTATAGTTTTAATTTTCAAATTTTCCTTTAACTATTGTTATAAAACACTATTAACACTAAGTTTTTATACTTTTAATCTTGTTTCCTTACAGGTTAAATTAAATTACACTTACGTTATACAATTAATAAATGAGGATAAACCTTCATCAGAAATCAAGCAGGCCTCGTGCGTGACAAGAATAAAAGCCTAGTGCGGAACAAGAATAGGTGTAGGATAAAACGGGACAAAAACAGGCCTAGAGCCTGAAGAAAAGTTCCCTTCCAGTAGGCTCTAGGAGAGAATTGTATTGAGTTTATTGGCCTAAGTTCATCTTCAAAGTAGGCCCCATTTCCCACGGGCTCGATGGAATTATTGAAATAAAAATGACAAAGAAGGGAAAATTAAGATCTTCTGATGGTCTGTGTACGACCCACTCTCTATTACAAGGTCTTCTCCACACCCACTGGATCATTTTCATTGCGCTCTGCATTTTTCCCCATCAGAATTTGAGTTTTCAGTTCGTATTGGGAAAATAATCTCACGTTTCTTTTCCGTCTAATCCTGGAACTTACAAATAATTTTAAGTACATTTTATATTATGAGTTTCGCGAATTCCTAACTGTTTTATGTTATTTCATTAACTTATTTTGATATTTATCTCAAGTACTATCTTAACACTAATCTATTTTCAATGACGTAACTGGATGAAAAAGGAGTCGTTATATCACGTGACTTATCATTTATACCTATTGGTTGAACATTAATTCGTTCCTAAACACGTATGAACGTGTTTAGACTTGTGTGGCTGTTTTCGCGCCAGAAGTCACGTTCATTTTCTAAATTTATTTTGGGCCTACGTGAGATTTCTTTGTTAATTACTTTTGTTGTTCGTTTATGTACCATAAATTCTATTTTATGTTTATTAATAATCCCTTATTTTGCAATCCCAACAAAAGGTTTCAGGAAGAATAAATGAAATAAAATAATTGAGTATGAAACTATCAAGAAGCATTCTCTTTTTAAATTTTTTTTCCTACGTTATTCCAAATATCATCTCCTTCGTATGAGAGAGCTGCTCTTAATATTTCAAATATAGTGAATTAGGTTTTAGGAGCAGTTCTGAAAATAAAACTTGCAAAATTGACTGATAAAAAATGAAGCGAATTTTAAAAATTGTGTATAAAAGTTTGGATTTTGAAAGAATGAAAACTTAACTTCCTTGAAAGTTAAAAAAAAACCTTTTTATTTATTTTTATTAAATTAATTTTATTAAGTTTCCCTTTTATTATTCATAATTATCATTCTAGCTTTTAGTTAGATTAATTGTATCTGTCACTAGCTTAATTTTGTTGAAATATAAATACTAACCTCGTTGCAGTTCCGGTCGTTGGTCTCTCTTTACACGAAGGGCAAGCTGGTGGCCCCGCCTCTAGTCCTGGTTTGATGGAGGAGCGAGTTGCTCTCCTGCGTTCTCCACCGCACATAGCCAGGTACACCCGACTCATCTGGTACCGTCCTGATCCAGGCATCTAGTCTTCTTTTGAAGACCAACTTTGACCCCTGCAACGTTCCTGAAGTCCTTTGAAAGCTGGTTGAAAAGTCTTGTCCCCCCTGACAACCAAGCTATTTTCCTTCAGTGTTGAAGAGGTCCCTTGTCGGGCTTTAAATTTGGGAACACTACACATTCTGCCTTTCCTATTTTCCATCGTTGTTTGGATGGTAATTGGGTTTAGTTTGAGGTTTGGTATCAGTTTTTCGATCATTTTCCATATGTAGATTATGGTGTACTTCTCTCTTCTTCTTTCCAAGGAGTACAAATTTAGTTTACGTAGTCTTTCCCAGTAGTTGAGTTCTTTGAAGCCATCAATCTTAGCTGTGAAATGTCTCTAAGTTTCTTCTAGTTTATTAATTTCTTCCTTTTTATTTGGGGACGTCAAAACTGAGCAGTATTCAAGTTTTGGTATGATAGGTGTTTTTAGCAGGGGAATCATTAGTCTTGGCTCTTCTTTTGGATGTTCTTAGTACCTGTCCCGCGACTCTTTTTGCTTCGTTTATTGTTATCTGATTTTGTGTGTGTGTGTGTGTGTCTCTCTCTCTCTCTTCTCTCTCATATATATATAGTCACGTCAGCATTCCTCGAATACTTTAGTTATATTGTAAATAGATGACAAATGGCAACTCAAATACTACAAATCTTAATAGTAAATATTTTATGAATTTAGGAAACGCATGAGAACAAATATTGTTTGTAAAAATAGAAAGGGTACAACTTTACTTAAATATGTTTACTTGTAAAGATATAAATAATCCTTATATCTAATCACAGTCATTTTCAATGCTTCACTGAAATGCATATTAGTCGATATAGACTTTTTGAATCCATGTCTGAGAAATGGAAAAAGAAAATAGTGACAAACCCTCCATTTTTAATTTCATGGGCTCTCAGCCATTGCTTTCCCATTAGGTCCCCGAGGTTAAGCGACTCTGGGTCTGTTGATTAGTTGAGTAACCGATCTTTTTTCGGTATCCCATCCCAATTGCCATGGCTAAAGGACTTAAAAAGAACTATTTATTACACAGAAATACTGTATATTCGTTTAAATTTGTACGAGTAGTTCATCAAAAAAATGGTATTTTAATATAGTGTATAAAATACACTAAGGCTTAATTTTGGTAAAAACGATAATTTCGAAATTTGCATTTTGTAACGAGTCAAAACGAAAGAAACAATTGAAGGAAAATATTTTTTAATAAACTTAATTTTATTTACTTCAGGAGAATTGTAAAGTAACAGTTGTTAATTTAGTAAATGCAGTAAATGAAATTGATGCATGTTTTTCATGAAACAGCTAATTATTTTTTTATTCAGGAAGGAGGTGCCAAGGGCAAATGTCCGCAAAAATACCCCCCCCCCCCCCCACCCCCATATTTAGTAAGAGTTATATTATAAAGGGTGTAACGTAATTCTTTACCAGTTTCGGGGGGATTAAGATAAAAATATTTTGATCAATTATAAAAACTTGAAAAATCTCAATAACTACCAATATTGTCTCCCTTTGCTTTCGGTACCTATTTAACAAGATTCTGATAAGAACGCAGAAGTTGATGAAAGAACTTCATCACTTTCACCTTTTTGCAAATAGAACTGTCAATAGTCATGTTTATCAAGAAATCTTAGAATACTTTCGTACTGGAGAGTCCGTAGAACAGCTATATGGAGACGAACCATTTATTTTTCAACATGACCTGGCTCCAGCTCATGCGGCTCGGGCAACATCTGCGTGGTTTGATGCTCATGAAATTGAATACAACCATGGCCAGCTAATTCTCCCGATCTTAATCCGATAGAAAATCTTTGGAATATTGCTAAGCAGAAGGTCGAAAAGCGTAAACCAGGAACACTTAGTGAACTGAAGAGGTGTTTAATGACAATTTGGCAATCGATAAATACAGAAGAATGCGAGAGGCTTATCGACTCGATGCCACGTCGATTGGAGGCCGTAATCAGGGCTAAGGGTAAACCAACTAAATACTAAAACGCAGAGTTAAAAATTCTTCGATAAAGGGATAAAGGTTTAATATATTAGTGGTACCTTATGAACATAATGAAGTTATTATTCTATTTTTTTAGCACTTCACAAGACAAAATATTCCAATATTATGGCATATCGTTGTGCATTAATTTTTCACTATTTAATAAGGTTTTTGCTATATTTTAATATTTCTTTGCTAACAATTTTTTAAAATTTTATAATAAATTCGGAATATATTCTTGTGTTTCTTTACAAATTTTAATAGACATTTTGTCATTCTTTTATATATTGTTTATGGCGATTAATTCTATTTTTATTTTTTAAAGAATTTTTAATTTACGATGCTTAATTTTATTCTTCGCTTGTAGACTCAGATACAGCCGGCAATACCAAATGCTTAACAATCAATGCCGCGCTCTGGCGATAAAACATCCACTGGTATGATATCACTGATCCTTCACTGTGGATTAGCTTGGGTATAAGCAATTCCCCTCATTCAAACGCAAAACATGTTTTCCCGCTCTGATGAAATTTTATAAGAATTACGTACGATGGCGATGGTAATGATATTAGGATTTAAAGCCAATATAAATATTTAGAACATTCTTCGTATATAAAATTTCATAAATTACGAAAATAACAAAAGAAAACGAATATGCGCCAGTACTGTCCTTGGATATATATACTGTTATGATATGCAAATTACGAAAGGAAAAGCAAAGTCCAATCATTTACATGCAAATATTCAATAAAGTAACTCATAATTTAAAAAAATTTTGGGCGAAAAATGTTCAAAGAATAATTGAATTAAATGGGAAAAGATAAGAAAAGTAAGTTTTGTATTTTAACAACTGTTTAAAAATGAATTTCATTCATTCTCTTGATGATATATATATTTTATTAACCTATTTGGTATTCTTATACTGGATTTTCTTACAAATTTAATTCGGAGTGACTTTTGTTGTATAACGATGAAAGGAATATATTAAAAATTGTTACAAAGTTGCTATAGAAATTTAGGTTAGTAAATAGTCATTAAAAATGGGTTTATTTTTCTTTAATTTATTTTAGGGATTTTTTTTAATTATACGAATTTCGTTTTAATGATTTGATTATTAGTGTTCAAAATTCTACGCTTCCTCCTTCAATCACACGCACAGGCGTACATATAAAGAAGAGTATGTTTGGCGCTATATGTAAAGAGATTTTTAATAGGGTTTTGGCGACATTTTTCACTAAATTTATGCAAAAGAACTCGGATTGCATGGGACTCTTGTCTCAATATATTTAGGGTTATGCGTTTTATTAAGTATTATACTTAACAACTTCACTTTTATTTGTTTTATCTTCTGTTAAACATAATAAAGATGAGTGTGTGTGTGTGTGTGTGTGTGTGTAATATAAAAATGTTTTGTTGATGTTAAGAGAAAATTTTCTTGCTTTAAATCACCAGAATTCCATTTCCTTTTTCGAAATTATTTCAGCGGAACTTTTAATAGTGGATCCTCCCTCGAAAAATGATGCCTACTGAGATCATAGTTCAAAAAAATCGGCCTATTCACATATTGTCGATGTCACATTTCAGCGACAAGTCTTTTAGAGTTAGATTAAGTTAGGTTAGGTTGTCAGGTTATTTATGGCGATGAAATTTCTTGCTGACGAAATGTGTGTAAATCTCATAATTTTGATCCAGTTGAAAATTCATTCTTTTAATGTTTCTTCGCGACAAAGTTGCGAGGAGGAAATCTATATGGTTTTCCAGACAATAAATAAAATCAAATGCATCAAAGAATCAAAAGTATTTTCCCCCTTCAACAGTTCTGAAAGGCTTGTCCTAGTTTTTATTGGCCGATAAAGGCCACATTTATTAATGTAGCGACTTCCATCGAGCAGACTTGAATCGGCAACCTCTATACATCAAGTACACCAAATCAATAGGTTCAGCGATTCCAGAAAAGTAAATTAAAACAAAAAATGTCTGGAGGAAAAATAAAAAAAAAAATAAAAAAAAAATTTGAATAATTTGTGTATGCCCAGCGGGAGATAGGAACCCTAACAATAATTCTACATTCAAGGACTGCCTTTTTTTATTTATCTTTAATGCACGATAATGCATTGAAACTATTCAAATTTACAGTAAAAATTGGTCTTAGTTTCCCTTTGCAGATATATGCGATCAAAAGATAAAAGATGACTGTTTCAGTATATTTGCGAAATATATTAGAAAACCTCTCGGATTATAGTAAAGAATCTTCGCACTTGCCATCCACTATTTACTTGAATTATGCATTTTTCTTAATATAGTAAACACATTAAGACTATAATATATATCCTCGTATCAATAAATCCAGCTCGCGATTCTCCTAAAGTCTTGATGCGTAATTCCTAATTTATATGCATATAAATTATGTACGCATTTTGCTTATATAAGAATAAAAGAAAACAGTATAATATTTGGACTTTAAATTTTAAGACAAACTTCATTTGATTATGGATTATCTTCCGTTTTAGGTATATCATCATACGTACAATTTCACTTAACTAATACCCTCCAAAATCAAAACTTAAGTTGGGGTTCACTTCTGGCAACAGTATGAACGATAAAGCGTCAAATTAGGGTTTTGAAAGGTCTGAGAATAAAAATTCTAATTACAGAATTGCTATTGGTCCGAGATAAGAGGATTCAAAATAAGTGGAAATGAGATAAAATCGTCTCTTAAATTTAAAGGCTCTGAGTTCCCTTACTGCACTTTAAAACATCATATTTTTATGCAACATGCGGATTCATTATAATTAATATACCAGGTTTATAATGATGGTGGGAGCATTACATTATACGAGTAACGTACAATTCATAATTCGATTAGATGATCAAAGCAATCTTATACAAATATAAATTGTTATCAAACAGTGCACATAAAACTATCGAATAAAGAAGTTGTAGGCAATAATTGGGAGGTTTCTTCTAAAGTTAATTGACCAAATATATACATATATATACACACACACTGTATATATATATATATATATAAGATTTATAAACGAATGTGATGTAGTGTCTTCTTTCAAAGAGGAAACGTATAAAACGTAATAACTTACTTTTCTTTAACTTATACAAAGTTTTTATTGGCAATAAATTCATAAAAAACGCTTCGAAAAATCCGTGAGTTCATTTATTGGGTTTTATGTCTGTTTTATTACGGGCATTTTCCCTCTTCCGTCCACGGAGCGTATTTCTGCGTTCCAGACCTTCTCGAGACGTCCAGACGGCATCCACCCACTTTGAATGCCTCTCTGGAGACGCTCGCGGAGAAACCTTTTACCAAAAGGGAAACACCTTTCATTAATAGACGTCCTTTGTATTCCCGTCTCATTCCTTGTTTTTAGAGGGTGAGAATCAATCTGTGGCGAGGTACGATGCAGTCGGACTAGTATCCCAATCAAAACAACGTCATCTATTTTAGTTGGAATTATATATAGTCGAGTCGTTCGTTAGTAAATCACACTTCGCTTTTAACGTATTGCGGGAACACTTTTTTTATTAAATAAACTTTAAAAATCAAATATCGTACTTGAGGAAAGACGAATGCGCGAGTTCCTCGTTGGGCAACTTATTAAGAAGGAAAAGTTATCTTGGGTCAGCGGAGGTCATCGCTTCGCGCTTGGCATACGAGTTCTGGCTCAGGTCAGTTGCCAAAATAGGCAACGAATACCAAATAAGGAACGTAAGAATTCAGATTTCATATTTTTAAAGTATTTATTTACAATTAAATATTTCTGACAACAAAATTCACACATATAAATGGTGTAAATCATTGTGCTTTTTCATATTATTATTATTATTAATATTATTATTATTATTATTATTATACAGTATATATATATATATATATATATATATATATATATATATATATATATATATATATACTTTCTTACTTTCATTTACACTTTCACAATATGATCTTTCGCTATAGAACTGAGTTGTTTGTATCGCCATTAATTAAATTATTTTACGCCCTCAAAAACAGTTGCGCATTTAGAGCATTTATGCGAACACTCGAAGAATTATGGACATTAGCATATATACACAGCATATTGCTTATAAACAGTGTTTATGAATACTGTTTATAAATAATGTATTGCATCTGTTTACTTTAATTTTTGGTCTGAAGAACACGAATTAATAGTCCAGATTTGCAAGCATAATTAATTATTATTATCCATATATCTTTTGTGCTGTGTCACGAACACATTTAGAGCATTTATAGTTATGGCTTAAAGTATATATTATATATATATATATATAATATATAATATATATATATATAATATATATATATATATATATATATATATACGAGAGTGATAGAGCATTTATAGTTATGGCTTAAAGTATATATATATATATATATATATATATTATATATATATATATATACGAGAGTGATGTAAATTTAGTATGTGTATATATATTTGCCGTTTTTATAGGAAGGATATTTTAAATTATGTTTAAGCCAAAATGTGGCGACAATTAGTTTTAGTAAATAATTTGCCCTTCACCGCTATATATATGGCTATTTGACAAAACTTTTAAAATTTCTTCTTTTGACTACATAAATGCCAACATCTCATATTAATGAATTAAATATTAGGGTTCACTATGCATACGGATGACATAATGCGTGTGTGGGGAAGGAATTTAATTTGGAACTTGAGGTGAAGGTAAAGCAGTCTCGGCTTTGCAGGCAAAGACCCGCACGAGGAAGAATTAGTTTTGGTATTTAGAAGCAACACCATATCTGAAACTCCGATAATGAAGCACATCCTATTGTTAATCAGAGCTATTATCTCTGAATCCTTCTAATACAGGAGAAAGTCATTTGTTCATTTGTTCCATCGTGAAAAGAGAAACCCAGATCAAGGTCTATTTTTTTTCGGAGCAATCCAAGAATAAGCACCTCAAAGTCCCCAATCCAAGAAAAAGCACCCCAGTTAGACCCCAATCCAAGAAACAGCACCCCAGTTAGACCCCAATCCAAGAAACAGCACCCCAGTTCAAGGCCCCCAGCCTCAATTACCAAATGATATCTTCGTTAAAACTAACGAAAATATCATGACTTAACTTAACCAATCGTCAAGGGCGTACAGTTGACCTAACCGGGCATTCAATTTAATTTAATATTATATTTGGTACTGTAAAGCAAAAAACAAGGGAGCAATCCAAGAATAAGCGCGCCAAATCAATTTAAGGTGCATTCTTTTGGATTGCTCCTTTTTTATCTTTCAAATTTTGATCCGATGACCTCTTTATAGTTCTTCCTTGTTTTCCCTTAGTTAAAATCAGACTTTAAAATCTCTTCAGCATCATTATAGAAATACAACACATTAAAATTAAGAGGGCGATGTTTATGTACAATAAAGTAATGCTGGGAATAAAGCCGCAATTACAATGAACGTTTAAAAGATAACCAAACAGAACGCGGCATTGCGTCTGAAACGTAAAGAATTTGGTAATAAATTCCCTTAAGAATCTAGCATAATAATAATAATAATAATAATGGCAACCCATAAGGACAATATTGTGTACACTATGTGACAATGGAACTATACGACCGAATCTAAGATATAAGTGAAACGACGTAGACAAAGCTAAGAGGAAAGAGAAATTAAGATTTACTTACTTCTCACCACCCTGTCTCTTCGTTTACAAACGCCCATGGAAACAAAACGACCGTAACAATAAATAAAGGCAAAATTCAGACAAAATGTATTTTGGCAAGAGAAGTCTTGTAAAGAAGAAATAGAATTACGAAGATAAAAGTTAATATTTAATTTGTTCTCTCTTTCTGACGATATTTTTTCACTTTTTTCGTCCATTCCGCAATACTCAACAAGGTCTCATATTTTTTTTTCCATTTTTTCCATTTTTAATCCTCAGAATAGAAAGCTTGCGGTGATAAAGATCCTTGAAATTATATAAAATCAGATTGTTGCTAAGCTCGGACACAGACTCCTTCCTCTCCGAACCAGACGTAGACGCATCATGGGCACAGTTGGCAAAGACCTCACAAAGGAGATCCATGCCGAATTTTAAAAAAAAAAAAAAAAGATAAAAAAGGGGAAAAATATTAATTTGGCCTTCATGCCAATTGAATTTCTAACTTTGAATTTATTGGGAGATTTCTTGTCATTAAGATGATATTTTAATGGTTAATAGCCACGCCATAACTAAATATAGGTCAAAATTGTCGGGCACTTGCGAAATTTTAGATAAAATAGTTTATGGGCGTGATATAACTTTAAAACCATCAGTTATTTTATAACTTTATATTTTGAAGATATCTTATTCTGCCCATTCATTATTACTTGTCAATGTGTAATATACAGGGTGGCGCAAAAGTCGATGAATCGGTACAGAATTGTACAGGGTGGGCGGAAAGTAGCTCCCTATTTTGGATTGGTAAAAAAATATGTATATTATCCATTTATTTCAGAAGAAATAATATGAAAAGGTAGGCATACATGGTAGGTTTTCTCTAAAATTCAATGTGGGCTCCAACTCTTTCCACCAGCTTCTGGAGCCGCCCAGGAATGGCGTCCACTGACTTTAGCAGGAACTCCGGCGGGATGGAGGACATGACTTCCCGAATTTGGTCCTCCAGTTCTTCCAATGTCCTCGGTTTGGTGCGGTAGACTTCTTCCTTTACCCACCCCAAAGAAAGAAGTCGCACGGTTACCGCTGAAAAACGGCAGAATCGGTTCAGTGTAACGGTGTGGTGTGGTATGACCTCAGATCAGGTTGTGGGCCCGTTCCTTCTGCGCAACACCATGAATGCTGAGCGGTACCTTGCTATGTTGCGAAACGAGGTCTGGCCGGTTGTCAGCACATGGGAGAACATCGACGATCTGATATTTATGCAAGATGGCGCCCCTCCGCACTTCGCTCTTGTTGTCCGTGAGTGGCTGGATGCCCACTTCCCTGGGCGTTGGATGGGTCGTCGTGGTCCACATCAATGGCCAGCCAGGAGCCCCGACTTGACACCGTGCGACTTCTTTCTTTGGGGGTGGGTAAAGGAAGAAGTCTACCGCACCAAACCGAGGACATTGGAAGAACTGGAGGACCGAATTCGGGAAGTCATGTCCTCCATCCCGCCGGAGTTCCTGCTAAAGTCAGTGGACGCCATTCCTGGGCGGCTCCAGAAGCTGATGGAAAGAGTTGGAGCCCACATTGAATTTCAGAGAAAACCTACCATGTATGCCTACCTTTTCATATTATTTCTTCTGAAATAAATGGATAATATACGTATTTTTTTACCAATCCAAAATAGGGAGCTACTTTCCGCCCACCCTGTATATATATATATATATATATATATATATATATATATAGGCGGTCAAAATTATGGTCTCATAACGGGAAAACTTAAACTATGGTGGTATTAGTTAGGTTTGCTGTCGTAAATGAAAATAAACAGTAACAGTATTTGTAGGATGCACATTTTAATGGAAATTACATTACATTCTTCCTCTATAATACTATTATAGTATTATAGAGGAAGAACGCCACTAACGCCTTTTTATCAAAATATCCTCTTTTCTGCTTTATCACAGTTTGGCATATTTTAGGCATTCTTTTCAGCAATTTTTCCAAATACTCTGGTATCAAATTATTTCACTCTTCCTGTAGATATTTCCAAAGTTCAGTGGAGTTAGTTCGACCTTGTGACTTTACAGCTCTGTCAAGTTCATCCCACATAATTATAGTTGGGTTTAGATCTGAGTAGTGAGGAATCTAATTCATTATTCTTAACGCTCAATCCTCATGTTTTTCTGTTCAAATGTCTTTAGTAGCATAAAATGCCACGTGTTTGGGATCATTACCTTGCCGGAAGATGAAGTTATTCCTAATCAAACGATGACCGGAAGGAATGATATGATGCTGTAGGATATGATGATACCTCTCTTTGCTGAGGTTTCCTTCAACTTTTAATAGGTCCCCAATCCTATCACAAGAAAAACAGTTCCATACCTTTACATTGCCACTTTCATGCTTGACTGTAGACACCTCTTTGAACGTTTCTCCAGCTCTTCTTCTCATATACTGTCTTCTCTTACTGCCAAATATTTCAAATTTACTCTCATCTATCCAGAGTATTTATTTCCACTCTTCCAACGTACACTTTTCGTGCCTCCTTGCCCAATGCCCATTTCAATTGCTTTTGCTTATTGTTATGTCTCAGTTAAGGTTTTCTAACAGCTACTCAACAATCAACCCTGTCTCTTTTAGTCGCCTTTGGACAGTTGAACATGAGACACTGTTTTTTTTATGTTAAATTGTGTTCAGTGGCTAGTTGAGGTGGTATCAGGAATATATTTTCTTTTGGACTTTCTAACCAATAATTTATGTTACCTTACTGTCATCGTTCTTTTTCTTTCTTGGCCCTTCTTCTTGTTTACCGGGCCTGGTTTTGGACACTGCATTCAGAGAAACGCGAATCCTACGTGCAATATCTTTTCGGGCTAGCCCAAGACGATGCAGTCATTATTTCAATGCATTTCTCTATAGGAATTTCTTTCCTGGGGCCCATTATAAACTTCTGAAAAAGAAAAGTTGTTGCTTCATAAATCTGAGTATTTTCAATGGGAAAACAAATTTAATGCTTAGTTTTCAATGCTTAAACAATGTTAGACAAGTAATCTGTGTAAAAATATGTAAAAAAAAAAGTAAAAGCAACCTGCATCAAGAGAATCAAAGTTCATAAATCTCGTACATGTAGGATTAAATAAAAAATACTAAAGACTGTAAGATCACTGTAATTTCATACATAGGTCTATTACATTACGTAAAAATTGTACCAATTTTATCAGCAAGGCTTTTAAGTTATATCACATATTTCTAGATCCACCATAATTTTGACTGCCAGTATACTTTTTTATGCAAGAAGGACCTAAGGAGTATATGATTATAGTCGCTACGGAGAAATAAGTTAGAACCATTTACATCTCTGATGAATGAGGGGGTTTTAACCTTTGGAAACATTGGCTTTTCTCCTCATAGTTTTCATATATGGAGTTCTTTTCCTATACAGTTATGGTACATTTAGCCTATTTAGGGAAGCTCCTCCGCACATACATTAATATTCTAGTCATGGCATATATAAACAAAACTCAATAATTGCGTGTTCCAAAAATCTGTTTAGAGGACAAAAAATTTTCGAAAGTCTTTGTCTAAGAGACAAATTTATAGTCGACGTGGGAAGCATGTCGTTATACAACTTCCCTTACAATCATCGAAGTTAAACGACAATGGGTCTGGGGTCTGGGCAAGGTTTCAGAAACCATTGCTTTGACTCAACGAGCCATTCCGGACTCTCAAAGAGAGTTTAAATTCATTGAAATCGTAACAGTGTTTGGCTGTGTTCTACTATATTTTCTCGTCTTTTTATAACGCATAAATATTATTCTTAATCTTCACAAGTGCTTTTTCAAATTTTCCACCCACTATCTACATACGTCTTCATACGGACACTGCCAAATAATGTGTGATAACGAATCAGTATATTAGAGTATTACTTCTCTATTTTTGATGATCAAATTAATTAACAAAATAGGTCTTATCAAAATTATGAAAGCAATTTTATATTCGACTTAATGCATCTCTGTCAAAAATATTTTTATACAACAACTGAGAGGACAAAGACTGATTTTGGGGAAAACTGACATTTCAAATCTTCCTATTCCTGCAGCTGCAGATGTGGACTTTAAAACCTTTGCACTGAAGGTATTATGGTTGTTACTGAATGCAAAAATACGTTTAAAAAAAAATCTAGTTTCAGCTATTTTAATATGAATTGACTCTGCGTGTTCGCGTTACATGAACGAAAACGATTTTCATAATGTCGACGTTCGACCTTACGCGAGTATATGGATTTCAGATTTCAAACTACATTTCAGATTTTCAATGAAAATAACTGACTTAATCTAACCAGACTAACCTAACCTAGCGTAACCTAATCGGGCATAATATAACCTAACCTAACCCAGTTGAATTTAACCTGACCTAATTTAAACTAACTTTTTAGTATCGACATTATGCGTGTTGACATTATGCAGATCGACTTTGGCCCGCTACCCTGCGTGCGTATACCGCGCAAAGATTGTGAAGAGAGTTAAATAGGCTAAACTCTATAGATATAAAAGTATGTATCAGCACAAAAATCGTAAAACTAACAAAGGAGATAGTTCATTTTCTAAAATACCTCACAATTTAGGAGAAAAATTATTACGAATATAAAAAATTCCAAAAAGCGTAAATAGGATAGAATATTTTTTTATTAGTAATTCTGATAATTTTAAAATAAACAATAATGCGTATAACTTGTCTTTCACGCCGAACTTCCTCCAGTTTCTTCCAAACCAGACTTCTTTTGAAAACCGTTCCTACTCCACTGAGTCTTTTCCAGTATAATTTCATACATTATTAGATTCTTCTACTTAGATGAAGCCTTGACTTGTATTTTTTTTTCTTGTTTTGTCGACTTTTACATGTTGCTAAAAGTTCGTTTTTACGTTTTTCACCCTTTTATTTGTCCACATAAGGGTGAATTTATTAATCCACTGAAAACACTTGCTACTTTATTAGATTTCAGTTATGTTTGAAGCTGTTGCTGATATATACAGTATATATATACACACACACACATACACTATATATACATATATATATGAAAATGCAAATCAAAAAGTTTATTGACAGACCATAGTTCATATGACAAATATTAATAATACAATGACAATTCACATCCTAAGGATAGAGATATTTACAATTAATGAGAAATAATACAGTAATGTCGAAGTTAAATGGCACTACAGACAAACGTTTTCGTACCATCAATTTCATAGCTGAGAAGACAAACGGCAGAACTCATGAATAACTTTGATAATCGGGTTGGTTGATTTTTTAATTCTTTGCATTAGACTGTAGTGAGTACGTCTTGTTACCTCCGGGAAGCTCGGGACATTGCGGGTAGCAAACATTTGCGAAGCTAAGTATCTCGGGAGTAATTTATGTAGGAGTCTAAAGGATCTGTTGTACAGCAAATTTAGGGTTCTGCCAGAACCTTTTTTATAATTCACCCAGAGTTGCTGTCCGTATATGTTACTGCAGAAAGTACGAAAGAGGGTATCTTTAGTTTCACTTGTACAGAACCGGAAGTTCCTTATATATATATATATATATATATATATATATATATATATATTATATATATATATACACACACGAGTATATATAGAAGGTTTGAGAAAGACCATGAAAATAGTCAATGAATCGGAAATCAAAAGTTCGCCTCAAGATATGAAAAGAAGTTTTTACTGATCGGATCGAGTTTACCCCTTCTTTCTTGACCTTGGCCATACATTTCTTGAAAAGTGAATTGTGTGTGTGTGTGTAGGAGAGAGAGAGAGAGAGAGAGAGAGAGAGAGAGAGAGAGAATACTGTACATTCTAGCATTTGAAATAGAAAATTTCTCACTATTGTGCATAAAATAACACTTAATTTCTCTACATTAACAAAACTGTAAGAATTAAAAGATGTTTGTGAAATTAGGCAGAGTTTAAAATTAATTTTTCCTAATTGCAAGAGAACAATTATTTTTAAATAATTTTTCACATATGATCAGAAACCAATTGTTGCGAATATGATTGAAAACAAAGTCATTTAACTGCGGTTGCTCTACAAAGGACAGTCTCGTAACTATCGTCCTATGTACCTTCCCTTGATGCGTTTATACACGTAGAAAAATATCCTAAAATTATTAACCAGCCGACTACTTGTACCCACTTTGCATTCGTCATATCTATGGTAAGGGACTAATTTATAATTTCAATCATAAAGAGAGGTTTAAATTTACTCGCGTAAATGAGAACCGTTTTAGGATGAACGGATTTTATGGGACTAAATTCCCACTGCCATTAAATTCTGGTGGTTAAGACGCTGGACTGCTTATCAGGAGGTCGTGAGATCGACAAGGACTTTGTAATTTCTAACCACCGGTGGAGGGTCGTAGTTGAATTGAATTGAATTAAACTGAATAACCTTTATTAATAATAAAATAAATAGGGTATCTAATAAAAAATTGTACCCGAACAAATTTGAATAACTTTTCTGTTTTCAAATGAATGTTTTTGTTTTTCAGATGTGTATTGTAGACGTTTTGGCAAGACATCTCTGAAGATTTGAAGAGGATCCATGCATCTTTGACAATGGGGTGGACGACTGAAGAAAAGACATTCTGTGTTGAAAGCTACCTAAAATCCAAATCATGCAAGCAGACAGCCAGGAGTTTTCAAAAGCATTTTATCTATGGCAAACATCAATCACTTCCATTGAAGTCACATAGTGTGTATTGGGTAAAGAAGTTTCGCGAAAAGGGTACTGTAAATAATATAAATTCACAGAGTTCCGGACGACCTCTATCGCAGCGGACACCGGAGAACATTGAAGCGGTCAGGGAGTCAGTGGGTCGCAGCCCGAAAAAGTCACTGAGATGACGATCACGAGAGCCGCAGATACCGAGAGGAAGCCTATCAAACATCCTACACAAAGATCTTAATCTCCATCCTTATCACAGTGGTGTTTTTCAACAATTAACGGTCAATGATATAGCAAAGCGTGTTAAGATGTGTCGTTGTTTTATCAATAAAATTGAGGCGGAACCAGATTTCCTGGACAATCTCCGGTTTTCGGATGAAGCTCATTTTCTGCTTTTAGACCAGGTTAATACAAAGAACAACGTGGTCTTAGGGTCGTCTCCTCCAGATGAGGTGCTGATGCGACATCTTCATTCTGTAAAGTGCGCTGCATGGGTCGCCATGAGCAAGCATGGATTAATTGGATCATACTGGTTCGAGGACGAACAGGGTAATGCTGTAACGATTAATACGCAAGGACATATTCGTGTTCTATTCAAGTTCTGGAGAGTGCTTGGCACACGAAGAGGCTTTGCACGTGCCGACCAGTGGTTCCAGCAAGACGGCGCTACGCCACATTGCTCCAATGCTTCACTGGAATGGCTGCGTATGCACTTTGGTGAAGACCAGCTTATTGGGCGAAAACTGCCTGTCGAATGGGCGCCTCACTCGCCAGACCTTTCACCACTTGACTTTTATCTGTGGGGACATTTAAAGGACCAAGTGTATGGGAGAAGGCCACAGACAATTACAGAATTGAAAACTGCCATCACAAGAAAAATCCGGAGCATCCCGGCTGAAGAGTGTGCACCAACCATCAATAACTTTGCGCGGCGGATTCAGCTCTGCCTCCAACGTAAAGGCTCACATCTTGAGCATATCGTGCAACTACGGCAAGACTGTTAATTTCTTGCGTAGACATCTGAAATTCTGAGTGAAGTTGTGTCATGTTGTTGCCAATGTATGGTGAAAATATGAAGTTGTTTCAAAAATAATTTTAAAAACGATTAAACATTTCTAGGGTACAATTTTTTACTGGACACCCGTTACAATCGTTTCAATTTACAATGACATGAATAATTTTGAAGTTCGACTATTTATTTATTTAATTTGGCCCTTAAGTTTTAGGCTTTACTGGGCTCTTATTAAAAATAAACAGCCAATTGTTATTAATTAATAATAAATATATAAATAAGTAAATAACTCTTATTAATAGTTAAAACATGTATTAATCTTAAATTATTACTACTGACATGACAAATACAAGGTCACCATTGAAGGCACTTACCAATACCATACAAAGAAGCCAATATTATACAAGAGAGATAAGAACCGAACAATCCCAAGAAATGTGTTTTTAATACTAGATTACACACGAGAAATTAATAATTAGTAAATAATAGTAATGGACATTAATCCTAGATTTTTTGTTAGTATGCCATTATTAATCGGGATTTCAACTTGGTTTTAAACGAATTTACATTCACAATATTTTTTATATCGGCATTTAAGTCATTCCATAGTTTCAATCCAATGAAAATGGGTAGTTTTTGAGATGAAGACAATCTAAATTGAGGTATAACAAGCTTTGATCTAAATTCGGATTCCACGTTAAACTGTAGATCCAAGGTGGAGTAACAAGTTTGACCCTCGTCAGAATGAACAATTCGGCCGGACGTAAAACCAAGTGTGTGTGTATATATATAATATAAACACACACACACACACACACACACACACACACACATATATATATATACAAAAACCTTTTTCCCCAAAACATTTTTACAATAAAAAACGTAAATATCACGAAAGAAAACATAAAAGTCACAAAATTAAAAATTAAATTATAAATAAAGTTACACCGTATATTATAAAGAAGATTCAGTTTTGAGTAACTGAGTCCATCGACAAATCTTTGCTGACGTTGTTGATACGAGGAAGTGCGGGAGGTGATACGATGTCTCGGTGAAGTAAAGAGTTTGAAATATATACGAAATAGAAGACTCGTGATGGATATCCAACTGTACCCATTTAACTAGCTCGTTAAAAGGGTATAGTTGGGTAATACGCAATGAACTCGTCATATACCAATTAAATTCCTTCTTTATTAGAATGAGGCTATGGACTGTTGCTAGAAATGAAAAATATTTCAGTTCGGAAAAACCAAAGATTTTAAATATATAAATAGTGTATGTCGCCACTTCAAGAATACTTTCTTTACGCCTTCCCTTCAATTTTTTTTAAAGAATATCATTAAATAAATAAACTATTTGTAATTCTTAATATTCATTTGAAGTGGATCGACGTTACGCGATCAATACAACGTCGAACGAGTTTAGTCGAAAGGATTCTATAAAATGATTTTCACTGTCCAGACATCCATTTCGAATGACAGACGATATGCATACGGCATAGACAGAGGGGGCCCTCCAGACACGTTCACGCGTTTGCAGAAAGAAAGAAGTATGTGCAGATGGATCATATCTTCCTTGGAAAAGAAATCAAATTGATCTCCATTCCACAAAACCCGTTCCATCTTTCCATTTTTTTAAATCTTGGAATCTTTCATCTTTGGAATAATTGATGATGCAAAGTTAAACAGAATGAATCAGTGTAGTTCAGTTTCCAGGTTTTCTTAAAATTATATATATATATTTATTTTATTTTATTCATGAAACGAAGTCCCGCGTTTTGATCTCTTTCCAGTGGATATTTTTTTATACATATTATTAGACTGTTCTCTCTCTCTCTCTCTCTCTCCTCTCTCTCTCTCTCTCTCTATCTATCTATTTATCTATCTATCTATCTATCTATCTATCTATCTCTATATATATATATATGAGAGAGAGAGAGAGAGAGAGAGAGAGAATTTCGAAAGTCCTGGTTTTACCATTTTCATTCTTACTCTTGCACGATAAAATGGCTTCCCTCCCTCTCCCGAAATTGATGGATTTGGGTCGGAATTGAGAAAGGAATAGGACTCGAAGACTTTTTTTTTACAGCTGGAATCTGAATTGGAATTAAATTCGATGTTTTCGAACACAAAATGTGAATCGGATGTAACAATTTTTAAGTGGAAAAGAACAAAAAATTATTCTGATTACGTTTCTGTTCTTGGGAATGTGCCATTAAATTCATAAATTTCATTTCTGGAAGGCCATTTTCTATTGGCTGCCGTTATTAGTCTCGTTTACTTTTATCATGCTACGACTGTCGTAATCTTGTAAATGGTTTCGTGCGAAGATGCAGCTTTTTACGGAGGTCGATCTTGCGGTCCTGCCTCTAGAGTTGGTTGGCTTTTTGAGGAAGAGTCTAGTCTCTCTCTTCCACTCTCCATTTCGCAAATCTCGGTACAGCATGCTCATCTATAAGAGTGTCCTGAGCACTTGATGGTACTCACATCGACACCAGTAATATATTTTAATTTCCTTTGGTAACTGATAGAATACTTTTGCCATTCTAACAACGACGTTATTCTCTTTCAAAGTTGAAGAAGTTCTTAGGTTCACCTTCAGCTTGGGATACTGCACATTTAGTCTTTCGTGGTTTCCAGTGTTTTCTGAGAGTTATGAAATTTGTCATAAGGTTAGGTCCGATTTTTTAACCCTTTCCGGCCCGGCGGGTCCATATGAACCCATAATAGTGTATCTTTGCCTTTATTTCGTAAGGGATAAATTACTTTCCATGAATGTATGTATATATGTATGTAGGTATCACTGATGTATCATGATGATGTATCTCTCCCTTCTTCATATTTTTTTCCAGTATCTAGTTCTGCGAGTCCACGATATATATATATATATATATATACACACACACAAACACTTTTGGTTTAGCTTCCGCCCGAATTGTTCATTCTGACGAAGGTTAAGCGTGTCACTCCACCTTAGACTTACAGTTTAACGTGGAATCCGAACCACGCCCCACCAGCAGCCCAACGTCTTAACCACGAGGCTACCTAGTGTACCCACTTATCTACCAACCAATTTCTTTATTATATAGAAGGATGAACAACTGGGTTTTGCTGCGCGCCGCCTGCCGTCACCTGGTCTCGATCCCGGGGCCGATGGATTCGTATTCAGCGACGCTAACCACTACACCACCAAGGCGCATCATATATATATATATATATATAATATATATATATATATTGCTAATTGTCCCCTTTTTCAAAGTTCTCATTATCTATTTCAGTTATAACTGGGCTTTATTTAATTGTTACTGTGTGTCTCAGATTTTGCATATATTGTACTATACTGTACACTTCTTCCCATCATTGTAAACTTGATGGTGAAAAAACAAATCTTCCCAAAGATTGGAGATTTTATATTTTATACTTATATTTTATATTTTATATTTGCATATATTGTACTGTACTGTACACTTCTTCCCATCATTGTAAACTTGATGGTGAAAAAATAAATCTCCCCAAAGATTAAAGGTTGGAGATTTTATATTTTATATCAGTCTTCTGATTCCATATATAGATGACACCACAGAATATTTTAGTGATGTATCTGGAAGTGTATATACTGTTGGTAATATAATATTTTCGTTTTATATTTTCGTTTTATATTTTCTACACAGTTATTTGGTTTATTTAACCCTGTTTCTGCAATATATTTTTCATATGTCACATATCTCCTATTTCTTCCTCCTCTGTCAGCTCGCAGAAACGTATAATTTTCTCTGTGAAAATCTTTATCTACGTATACACTTTTCACAATTTGTTTGACTCTTCCACGAATCTGATGATCCTGGAGAATGAGGAAAACCGGCTCTCCTTTGATCCCCTCAAACGTTCTCACTCACACGAAGAGCCATGAAGAGTTGCCAATGTTTTTTATTAATTCTTCGGGTTACTAGTTGAACCACCAATATTTTTCTTCATTTTATGGATACAAATAACTTATAATATCAAGTATTTTATCTCAATTTACACCCACCCCAAGAAATGTGCTGATGGGGGCTGATCCACTTTGCTAAAGAGGATATAGGATCATTGCTTTTCTCCTTTATTCCAAAGTACTGTACTTGATTTTCTCAGTGTCTGCACTATTTTTATGATACAGTTTGATCAGTTTCTTCTTGGATCGAGTGGAAAGGGTATTACTTTTCCTGCATTGTCTTATTTGTGTCCGTGTTCGTAAAAAGAGCATGTTTCGTTGTTTTGTTATTGTCAGTACAAAACTTCCTCTTATGATGTTCAGTAGAGACTGTTACGATGATTTTTATAATGGTTGCCTGGAGGAAATCGGCTTAGAGTGAGAAAAAAACCTTTGGAACGCCCCTAGTAAAAGTTTTGCCAGTTTCATTGCTTGATAGAATGCGCTGGAATTGTTTCCTATATGCGTTTTGCTTAACTGACTACTGACTTTTCTTCGTAACTATTGTATGAATAAACTACAAGGTTGCACAACGTTTGACATTGAAAATTGTAAATGTTTCCCTTTCTATATTTCCCAAAATTTGTGAAAACATGGATATTTTCAAATATTTGCACTTTCACAAGATCTATTGTGGAGACAAACGTGTACTTACTGTTCATCTTTTTATCTGGATTTTCTGTTCTTAAAATAGTGACATTTTTTCAGCTTTTTATTTTTCACTTTTGTCTTTCAAGACATTTTTTTGACACCGTCACCTAATCTTTTTCTTCATCGGGTTTTAGGTGTTACGTTCATATTGTCATTCATATCACTGGAAGACCCTTAATTTCATTTGCTTTATCACGTGTATTTCACCTATCCCGCAGTTTTATCTAACGTTTCCTGCTTTGTTTTTCCAAAATGTTCTCTATTTCCGCTTTTTATTTTTTTTCTTTAGCTTCTTCATTTGAACAAAATACTGCGTACACATTTAGTTTTACAACAGATTTGCTAGAGGTATTTTATATCAGTGACTATTTTGGCATCTAAGATTTTGTACATCTCTTCATCTCATAATTTGCGTTCACGGGAATCATATGTCAAAATTTCATTTTTATTGACAGTCGCGTTGGAGATTTTATATCCAGATTATTCAGTTTCTATCTATAATTTAGAAATAATGGAGTTTACGGTTTTCAAAGCGTAATCTTCAGTTTTCTTTGCTTCGTGTCTAGGCACAACTCCGTGAAGACGAAGCTGTGTAGAAATGAGAGAAGGGAAATAGTGCCAGATGCCCTTTGACTAGCCAGTCAAAGGTAGGCCACAGGGGAAAAATCCGTGTATGGGAGGGGAGACAACGTTTTCACTAGGTAAATGAAAGAGAAGCATTGATCTAAGTCACTACAATGAATCTCAAAACGTATCACCTTTCATACAAATACACTTATTTGAAATTATCATTTTCCCATCCTTACATTTTCATACACTTTTACTATTATGCCTTATTCACTTTCGGAAGTCATGGAGTACAAACTTTATTGCCACTTTTTATCGGAATTTTTGACAGCATATCTTCTCCCTTCACAGGGACATAAAATGTCATATAAAAATAAAGTCGAAGGCTGAGTATAGTATAACAGTAAATCCCAAAGGGCAAATTGGTTTGCAATAAAAATAAAACATTAAACATAAGCCACTGAGGAAAATAGATTATTTTTTGGTGGGCGGGAAATGGAGTTATGGAATGCCATTCGGTTTTAATGTTATTATAAAGTCACATAATTTACTTTTATTGAAAACCTTTCAAATCGATCGATAGCTGGATCAGATTATGCGATATTCTGAGTTCAATGCCATTATATAGGCCTATCCACTACCGAAGTTTTCGTTAAATTAATTAACTTTACCTATAACTTTAAGATTTTACTTTAGCAATTTCTATAAAGTATTCTCAAAGATGGATTATTATTGTTTTTTTAATGGAAGGGAAACAAATATAAAGAATAATACCTTTTTCTACATAACTCAAACAAATTCAAAAAACTGCGTTTTATTAGCTTATTAAAAATTTAAATTCAGACCCAGATTTGAGCTGAAGGTTTTAGTTGGAAGCGAATCTGCGCCAGATTCGAATTCTTTTGTTGGAATTGGAATTAAGAGTGGATTGAAGTTTTTTTTAACAGGATGAACAGGAATCAATTCCGATTCTTGTTTCAGATAAATGAAAATGAAGATGATAGCCTACTATAAAAACTGGAATTGAAAATATATATCGATGGTGGTATGTCAAAATCTCGTATATACCACCTCTCCAAAGTTTAGGTTTTATTTCCAGGGGGAAGGGGGGAGGAGGTAAATTCGTGTTGGCACAAAATTGTAAAAAAAACAAAAAACAAAATTAGAATCCACTTCTGGGCTTTTTCCCCCCAGTCATAAAAATTGTTTCAAACGCTTGTAAACATTTCCCATACATTAAACCTATTTTTTCCTTCTGTAAAACTGGGATTTTCTATACTGATGAGATCTTGCAATATCAATTCCTATATATATATATATATATATATATATATATATATATATAGTTAGTTACTTAATTACTTAATAATCAGTCAGTTAGTTAGTGCCCTTATTTCCACATTGGAGGTACACAAAGAATATAAAAAGAAAAAGCATTTCAAATCCCAAATAAAACAAGTGACAACGTTATCAATGAATGACTTTTTAGAAGCAGAAATGAGAACTATAAGAGAACAACAGTCACTCCTGATTAGAAAAGACCGGACTGGACTTCGCAGACGTACGAGTGTATACTCCAGAAATTCATACACCATCCACAGTTAATTCAACAGCCACAATGGTACCCAGAACTACATCCCCAGTATTCTCAAGTGCAATGGCCCACCCAGTAGTACCGGTCAGAAACCATCAAAACCGATCTGATAACGACCAATATCCAGCAAAACCGAACGCAAAGCCTATTAATCCTCTAAATTTACTATATACAAACATACAAGGGCTACACTGACAAAACATATTGCAAATTACAATACCTAAAAAATTTAACTCTGGAGACGAACACAGATATCTTATGCATGCTTAACGGAAATACACTTGCATAAATGTCAAAGAGGCTGTGGAACCTACTTTAAAGACAATGAAATAGCAATAAAGGACTAAGACATATTTAGAGCAGATAGATTGATTGAAGAGGAAGAGCCTGTTGTATTTACACGAAAAACACATACACAGGTGAAGTGAAGGTAAACAAATCAAACAGTACAGTCGAAATTCTTATTTTAGAAAGAAAAGAACTGAACCTAATCATCATGAACGTGTACAGACCACCAAATACCACAAAAGTTAATTTCAGTTAGTTACAAATGAAATAGAAAACACCTTAAAGTCGCACCAAATATATTAATTTGTGGGGATTTTAACTTTCCGTTCATAACATGGAAAACAAAAGAAGACATTATTTATGTTGAAAAGTTCCACGGCAACATTCCCAAGACGACAGAACTCAGACAGAAATGCTATTATATATTATGTGAAATTTTAGCACTTATCCTGGAAATTTGTGAAGTGACTCGAAAGGACACTGTTTTGGATTTAATTTTGACAAATAAGAATGACATGATAATAAATAAAAATTATGGAGTGATTTCCTTGTAAAAGAATGGTCTATCACTGAAATAGTTGGAATAACTTTCGTTTCTAGACCGATTCTGAACCAATTATATCGAAATTACAAAATAAAATTGGTTCAGAATCGTTCATAATTCGGTTAAAATGGAACAATTAAATATTTAGAAACGGTGGTGTGTATTTTACAGTGTCCGGATATGAATATATATTGATTGATTTCGAATTCTCGGAAGGGAACAAATTAAGACTATCGCAAATACAAGAAAATTCAGCAACAGGGCCAGACACATGGCGTGCCATGTTTCTGAAGCAATGCAAAGAAAACGTAGCCAAGCCACTATATTTACTACGAAGGAAATCACTCGACAGAGGACAATTCTCAATCCCATTCAAAGGATGTAAAAGAGAATTATCCCCCAATAACACTCGCCTCCTATTTTATAAATTGCTCTGAACGGGTAATTAGAGACAAAAGTTGCTTACTACCTACAAGAAAAGAAATTATTTAATCTGAACCAACATGGATTCAGGGCTGGAAGATCATGTATAACACAGTTATTAGAGCACAATGAGACAATACTAGATACATTGCGTTGAGGTTAAAATATTGATGTAATATACACCAATTTTGCTAAAATGGAAAGCTGGGACGATGGATAGTTAATTTTCTGATCCAAAGAACACAAATAGTAAGTGGAGTTAGATCTGAAACTTCAGAAGTTATCAGCTCTGTCACATAAGGTACAGTATTAGCTCCCTTGCTGTTTAATAATAATAATAATTATAAACATAGATGCAGATATTGAAAACAGTCTTATCGTGTTTTGCGGACAACAAAGAGATATGTAAGGAAATATCAAATGAAAGTGACGTAGAAAAATTATGAAATGACATCGAAACGCTATTCAAATGGGTGGAAGACAACAATATGAAGTTCAACGAAGAAAACTTCCCACTCACAAGACATGGTAACAAGGAGCTATAGGATAAAGGGTAAAAAAAATCCTGCAAGACAAACAAATAACACCAAACCCACAAGTCAGAAATGGAGTAATAATGTCATCGGATGTACAATTCAGAGGACACTGTAACGTTAACAACAGCTAAAAAAATAATGGAAATTATTTGGAGGAGCTTTAATTGCAGAAAAGCAAACATCATGCTATATATACACAGTATATATATATATATATATATATATATATATATATATATATATATATATATATATATATATATATATATATATATATATATATATATATATACACCGAGCATCTTGAAAAGAGCAAACATTGTCCCTATATATAAAGGAGGGGACAGATCTCAAGCAAAGAACTATAGACCAGTGTCATTGACGTCCCACCTCACCAAAGTATTTGAAAGAATAGTTAGAGAGAAAATTTATGATTTCCTGGAGACACGGGAAAGATTCAACGAAAATCAGCATGGATTCCGATCAGGTAGATCATGCCTATCACAACTAATAGAGCACTACAACAATATCCTAGATGCATTGGAAGGCAATGACAACTACGATGTTATATACACAGATTTTGCTAAAGCTTTCGATAAATGTGACCATGGTATAATAGCACATAAAATTAAAGACATGGGAATAACAGGCAAAGTGGGAAAATGGATCTACAACTTCCTTAGTGATCGTCTGCAGGTCGTCAAAATTCAAGGTATATCATCATCAGAATACGCAGCTCAGTACCACAAGGGACAGTACGGGCCCCACTCCTGTTCATTATCATGCTAACAGACATAGACAGCGGAGTAAACAGCAATAGTATAGTAACATCCTTTGCAGACGATACAAAGATCAGCAGAAAAATCAGCGCTGTACATGACGTGGAGGCCTTGCAGAGGGACACGAACAAAATATACAAATGGTCAGAAGACAACAACATGTCATTCAACGCCGAGAAATTTCAACTCTTGAGATATGGTAGAAAAGAAGAACTTAAACAGACTGCATATTATGCTCCAGATAGACAGGAAATTCAGAGAAGCATGAAAGCGATTGATCTCGGGATAATAATGACAGATGATGCGAAATTCGAAACACAAAATCAGATAGCGATAAATAAAGCAAAAAGAGTCGCCGGACAGGTTCTAAGAACGTTCAAGAGAAGGGACAGGACAGTAATGATTCCCCTGCTAAAAACACTGATTATACCAAAACTTGAATACTGCTCAGTTTTGACGTCCCCATATAAAAAGGAAGAAACTAATAAACTAGAAGAAACGCAAAGGCATTTCACAGCCAAGATTGATGGCTGCAAAGAACTCAACTACTGGGAAAGACTACGTAAACTAAATCTGTACTCACTGGAAAGAAGAAGAGAGAGGTACATCATAATCTACATATGGAAAATGATCGAAAAACTGGTACCAAACCTAAAAGTAAACCCAATTACCATTCAAACAACACTGGAAAATAGGAAAGGCAGAATGTGTAGTGTTCCCAAATTAAAAGCACGATAAGGGACCTCCTCAACCCTGAAGGAAAATAGCTTGGTTGTCAGGGGGCCAAGACTTTTCAACCAGCTTCCTAAGGACCTCAGAAACGTAACGGGGGTCAAAGTTGAAGTCTTCAAGAAAAGACTGGATGCCTGGCTCAGAAGAGTACCAGATGAGCCGGGCATGCCTGGCTATGTACGGTGGAGAGCGCAAGAAAGTAACTCGCTCCTCCACCAGAGGCGGGGCCACCAGCTTGACCTCCGTGTGAAGAGAGACCAACACACGAAACAACATAAGGTTCATAAGGTAAGGTGTATATATATAATATATATGAAAATTATTTTGTGTTTCCTTTCCTTCGTGGTTTTATTCATCATATATATATATATATATATATATATATATATATATAAAAGAGCGGTTAATAGTTAAATTCTTAAAAAATCTATCGATTCAAAAACGAAATTTTATTATATGCATAATTTATCATCCTTTGAAAAGCAGAGTAAGCACTATCCCATTGAAACTATAAAATTGTGAGCCATTGAAACAAGAAAGTGCATTAATTCTGAACTTTTGACATTATAAACCGTATGAATAAACTACTGAGAGAAAAAACAATTATTTCAAATACCCAAAAACTTAAGGTCCGTAATTACTTCTTCAGCCAAGATTTCCGCTCTTTCAGTTGGCCAACATTGGATGACAAAGAATCACGTGACCGATGGAACGGACGCGGCATACAGTTCTGTTCTCGAGTCGCCACAATGATTTTTATTTACTATTTATTGGGTCATCAATCGATTAATCGGATCACTTAACCGATTAATCTCAACGGCACACACACACACACACACACACACACATATTATATATATATATATATATGTGTGTGTGTGCGTGTATGTATATATATATATATATATATATATATATATATATATATATATATATATATATGTACGCATGTACGTATGTAGCCTATATGTATATATGAGTCAAAAGCAGACACGATGCAGACATATTAATCTTCAGACGTCTAGACTTCTGAAAATCCATTTTTCTTTCTCTTCCACTTCTCTCTCTCTTACACACACACACACACACACACACACACACACACACACACATATATATATATATATATATATATATATATATATATATATATATGCGTTTCCTCTTGCAGGGAGGCTTCAAAAGAGAGGCGAAATATATCGCATAAAGTATTTTAATTGTTTCAGTTTCTTTTGTTGAACAATTATTTTTCATTCGTATTTGGCGTTTATGCGATATTGTCAGTGCTAAAAGAGTTTTGTAACTCTTTTTTGTAAGTTTATGCGATGTCTCATAGCATATCCTTGTTTTCCCCACAACACCATCTCCCCCTACACCATGTTTCCTGGCAAATTTTTTATTTCAAAGAAAGTCTATTTTTTTTTTAACTTTTCTACAAAATTTTTCTTACTCGTCATAATGACTCCATCTCGAGCCGTATACGTGGTACGTACACTGGCGGTCAAAATTATGGAAACATTTTTAAAATGACGATTATGTAATAATAACAGAATTCTTTTGTCTTTTTATAAGTTACAGGAAGTATAATGATATGTGTGTCTAATTAAGGAGCTTTCTGATGTGGTTTTTGTTTCATGAAGACTTAGGAACAATTAATCAATATTGAAATTTTTTTTATTTAATGGTGACATCACGTTTTTATTAAAATAATTGTCTCTACTCTCTGAAAAATTGATAATATTGGTTACGATGTTTTTCTCTTATTTGTATTCATTTGTATCCTATTTCCCTTCAAAAAATCATCTGGCTCGCGAAACTTGCATCTGAACACTGTTTGGTAATATGGTGCCCTTCTCTTGCGGGTATTTCTCTATAATAGCTCCCACAAAGGAAATACCATACAAAAATAAACTCAAGATTGATTAATACCGTCTTGGTGAAGAATTACAGAGACAGATAGCCAATAAAGTGGGAGTTTCATTCCCTACGGTGAGCAAAACCCTCTCTCGTCCTTCTCAAACTGAGAATGTAATAAAAAAAGTACAGTAGGCCGACAGCGAAAAAGGAAGAGACCTCGGGAAAAGAAGACAGATACATGAATTTATTGAGCAAATGTAACAGAAAGAATACTTGCATTCGGATAGCTGCTGAAGTGAATGCGTCACGCAACGACAGCATTTTTACTTCAACAGTGAATAGACGTCCGAGGGAGGTTGGTTTAATCATTTAATGGTTCGGGTTGCTACCAGAAAGCCGCTTTTGTCAGTCTTGGAGTGACCATTCTGCGTGATTCTATGCCAATTTCAAACGTTTGGCTCTATTTCTTTGTCGTAAAAGAGGCTTTCTGGTAGCAACCCAACCCATTAAACCAACCTTCCTCAGACTAGACAACTCCACAGACGACACCTACCACCTGTGCCAGGACGCACCACAAATAATTGAACACATTATGACAGACTGTACCACTCTAACACAACATAGAACACAACGCAACATCACTAGTGCGCTGAACCTCTGGTCCACTCCGGAGAGGGCGATCGGTTACCTGCGTGCCACCGGCTTGCTGATCAGGGTGGGCTGATCAACTAAACAACAACAACAACAACAACCTTCCTCAAACGTCTCTTCGCTGTTAAAGTAGAAGTTCCGCTATTGCGTGATGCATTGACTTCGGCAGCTATTGGAACGCTTGTATTCTTTCTGTTGCATTTGCTCAATGAATTCATGTAGTTCTCCTCTTTTTCAAGATCTTCCTTTTTCGCCATCGGGCCTACTTTGTTCATTACATTCTCAGTTTGAGAAGGACGAGAGTTTTGCTCACCGTAGGGAATGAAACTCCCATTTTATTGGCTATCTATCTCTGTAATTCTTCACCAAGACGGTATTAATTAATCGTGAAGTTATTTTGTATGGTATTTCCTTTGTGGGAACCATTATAAAAAAATACCTGCAACAGAGGGGCACCATGTTACCAAACAATGTTCAGATGCAAGTTTCACGAGTCAGAGATGATTTTTTGAAGGAAAATGGGCTACAAATGAATACAAATAAAGGAAAAACATTGTAACCAATATTATCAATTTTTCGGAGAGTAGAGAATTATTTTAATAAAAACGTGATGTCACCATTAAATACAATTTTTTTTTAATATTGATTAATTGCTCGTAAGTCTTCATGAAACAAAAACCACATTAGAAAGCTCCTTAATTAGACACACATATCATTTTATTTCCTGTAACTTATAAAAAGACTGAAAAGAATTCTATTATTATTACATAATCAGCATGTTAAAAATATTTCCATAATTTTGACCGCCAGTATATATATATATATATATATATATATATATATATATAATATATATATATATATATAATGTTATAATGTTATAATGTTTCAGACCAACAAAGACCCTAGGATCCACTCATGGCTGGTCTACCTAACTGTGTTCGTAATCGTGTATTGTGTATGTCCTCCGTGGTGGCGGAGGGGACCTACAATTTTACGTGGGTTCCGAACCACAAGAACATAAGAAACTTATTTAAAAACTGCCGGTAAATTGGCAACGACCAATTTTTACGAAACTAAATAATTATCAATTTAAAAATAATTAATTATCGGTTTAAAACTAAAGATAGAATCTCTCGGTCCAGAGGAGCAAGTCATAATAGACTACTATCCACAAATATGTTACATTCTATATCTATTTATAACGGACATGCAAATATATCAGATCTAAAGAATCCAGTCAATTTCATTACGGTATCCATCAAGTCACGGTCCATATCGATTGCGGACCAAGTCAAAATTTACAACCATATACATTATCAATTTAAAAATAATTAATTATCGATTTAAAACTAAAGATAGAATCTCTCGATCCACAGGATCAAGTCATAATAGACTACTATCCACAAATATGTTACACTCTATATCTATTATATAACGGACATGCAAATATATCAGATCAAAAGAATCCAGTCAATTTCATTACGGTATCCATCAAGTCACGGTTCATATCGATTGCGGACCAAGTCAAATTTACAATCATATACATTACAATATATACACTTACGAGGAAAAGTGTAGGTGTGGCTGTAAAGACTGTACAGTAATGTAGAAATGTGTGTGCACCCATTATGGGTCTCCCATTTAAAGGTGTTTGTGGGGCAAGTGAAGATCATGAGTTTTTCAATACCTCACAGTACTATGGGGGCACCGCTCGGCAGAGGAATCTCTTTAAATGGGGTGTGTAAGGACAGAGAGTATCCCCTAACCCAAGACGTTGCCTCCCTATATCCCACAACATTTGTGTTGAGCTGTGGGATCTATCCCCACAAAGCCTTAATTTTACTACCTTAAACTATACCCTTTCTATCAACATGCGCGTCCAATCGATTCTTAAACATGTTTATAGACGTGCTACTAATTACTTCTACCGGCAAACTATTCCAGCTATTTACTATTCTATGCGTAAAAAAGTTTTTCGCAACTGCTGTCTCGAACCTTCTACTTGTCAACTTACACCCGTTATTTCTAGTCCTATTATATTGAGATATTTCGAAAAAGCTATCTCTATCTACGTTATCAAACCCATTCATGATTTTGAAAACCTGGATTAGATCACCCCTTAACCTCCTAGTCTCGAGTGTAGTCAATTTTAACTCTTTAAGCCTATCCTCGTACGACTTTGACCTAAGAGACGGAATCATCTTAGTTGCTCGTCTTTGAAACTCTTTCGATTTTGTCTCTATCTTTGCGCATATGCGGATTCCAAAATTGGACCGCGTACTCCAAATGGGGTCTAACTAATGATTTATAAAGAGGAACTATAATATCGCGCGATTTGTACTCAAAATTTCGAGCTATAATACCTAACACTTTGTTCGCCTTATTGACCGCCGCTGTACTTTGTTTCGCTACTTTTAAATCACCAGTGACTATAACTCCTAAATCTTTTTCCTGTTCTACGCTTGTTAAATCCTTCCCTGACATACTATACGCAAAATTACCGTTACGCGAACCTATATGCATAATTTTGCACTTATCCACGTTAAATCTCATTTGCCATGTGACTGACCAATCAACGATTTTATTCAGATCTTCCTGAATTTTACCTCTATCTTCGTCATTAATCGCCCTACCACCCAGCTTCGTGTCATCCGCAAACTTTGAAACTGTACTGACTAGGCCGACATCTAAATCGTTAATATATAAGAAAAAGCAAGGGGCCCAATACAGAACCCTGAGGAACGCCACTCGCTACATTAGCCCAACACGACTCCGCTCCATCACGACCACCCTCTGTTTCCTGCCTCGCAACCATTCTTCTAGCCAATTTATTACTACACCCCTGATTCCATGAGCCTTAGTTTTTTCAATCAGTCTTTTGTGCGGCACGGTGTCAAACGCTTTTTGAAAATCTAAATACACTACATCAACCGCCCGATGTCTATCGTAAACGTTAACCACGCTTTGGAAAAATTCTAAAAGATTAGTTAAGCAAGATTTGTTTCGCCTAAAACCGTGCTGCGTATTTCTAACCAGATTATGCACTTCTAAGTGTTCGACTATACGATCCCTAATTATTGATTCCAGTAGCTTACCTACAACAGACGTTAAACTAATTGGCCTATAATTTCCCGCCGCACCTTTATCGCCTTTCTTAAAGATAGGTGTTACGTTTGCTAACTTGAAATTATCTGGTACGCACCCCTCAGAAATAGACGCATTAAAAATCTTTGTTAGAGGCACAACAATGCTATCTTTTAATTCTTTTAGTTGTATGGGATATATGGAATCCGGACCCGGTGATTTACGCGTTTTCATTTTATCAATATAGTGCATTACTTCCCCTTCACTAACGACAATATTATCCAAAATATTACCATTATCAAAAGGTATTATGTCTATGACCGTAGGGATATTCGTTACATCTTCTATAGTAAAAACTGACGTAAAAAATTCGTTTAGCAAGGTAGCCATTTCCTTGTTTTCAGAGACTAGATCTCCATTTCCATTTTTTAATGGACCTAAGACACTTTTTACTGGATTTCTATTATTGACGTATTGAAAGAATCGCTTGGGGTTTTCTTTACCGTCACGAGCTATGGAGATTTCAAATTCGCGTTTTGACTTTTTTATTACACTTTTAGCTTCACGCCTTAGAGATATGTAGTTGTTTCGTAACAACAGATTATCTTTATCGCACTTGTATAGCCTATAAGCCCTCTCTCTACTCTTTATAATGTCTCCTACTCTAGAAGTAAACCACAAGGGCTTGTTGTTTACTTTCGCACGCTTAATTTTGTACGGTACACATTCCTCATTTATAGTCCTAAATACCGTTACGAACGATTCCCACATTAGTTTTGCGTTGGAGTTCCCCATTACGTTTTCCCAATTGACGTGTATATATATATATATATATATATATATATACACGGTGAACCAAAAGTAGGTGGACAGTAGGTTGAATACGGTTTGTGTTATATTATATTATAACTATGGTGTTCATTATAACTATGGTGTTTGTGTTTTATTATATTAAATATTATAACTAAATTTATTTAAATTTTATTTTGTATTATAGTATACAAAAAAATTAAATATGTATTCTCAAAATAAACGTTATCATTTACTGTCCACCTACATTTGGTTCACCCTATAATATATATATATATATATATATATATATATATATATATATAGTAACAGGGATGCGGAAAATAACTAAAGCAAGCCAAAATGGTCCAACGCAGTCCTACTACTGTATACAATATACATGTTTACGAATTAAACATTTATTGATAAGTTGGCAAAAGGTTTAACTCTGACTGTGAATTTTCTGTCTAGATGTGGTCAATAATATAAGATTCCAGTAACAATTCATCAGAAACTATTTCTCTACTTGAAGGACCTCTCAGAAACTAATCTAATTATAATCAGAATTCAAAAAACTTTATTTAGGAAATAGAATACAATTTCCATATAATTTTACAATATTTTAATAATTTTTTCTTACAACTTAGAAATCTGACATGACGTTAATATAATTAAATTATTCTTATCTGAATATGCCGTTGAAAGCATGGAAGCTTTTAAGGCCAAAAAATTATGGGATTTATTTGAGTTATTACAGAAGGGAAGTGAAATGGTAACTTTAATAATAATAATAATAATAATAATAATAATAATAATAAAATAAACAAAAGGTAAAATTTACAAAAGTAACAATTTATAAATGTAGCTGGTATATTGTGTGATTATTTTACACAATTTTATACGTCTGTAGTTATTAATTTTAAATAAAATGACAATTTGTATTTTCAGTGGAAACTAACTGAATCTTGATTAAAAAGAGTTTAAAAAAAAGTTATGAAAATAAATTAATTTAATGAAAAAGTAGATAAATTGTGGACAGTTGAGATCGGATATAATTATAAAATTAGGACTTAGTTACTGTAGTAATAATAGCGGTAATGAACTTTTTACATCAGTAGGAGTTAATGAAATACTTCTTGAGTGATTTGTGAAATAAATTTATTTAATAACGAAGCTTGTTTAATATTTACTGCGTATATATATATATACTGTATATACCCAAACGCCTCTCCCACCGCAGTGAGGTCGCGTCAGGAACAGGCAGGAAGCGCCTCAATCGCTCATATTCACTTCATCAGCTGTCATGACAATAATGCACCTGCCTCAAGGGAACATTACCCACAGCCCAGCCCCGCACACCACTCCACGGTTTATCCAGACCACTTCATACACCCTGAGGCGGCACAGTGACAGCCCGTCGCCCCCCACATACCACATCGCTCCACTTTTTTCTATCCACTTTATATATATATATATATATATATTATATATTTTCGCCTGTCTGTTTGTTTGTCTGTCTGTCCTTTATGCAAGCGCAAACCGTTTGACCTAGAGCTACCAAATTTTGCACGGGAATAACACAGGTCCCCAGGTTGTGCACCTGGGTGTTACAATTAAAATTACTGGGTCCGAAGGCCCCAGCACCGCGATTAAACTACAGAAAAGAATGCAGCCGTGAAAATTTTGAGCTTCACATTGTGTCAAGATTTCTGAATCTTAAGATTTTCATGACTAATTAATTATTTGGTCAATGCCATAAGCCCATAACTCCAAAATGGAAGCAGTTACAAGTGAAATTTCACACACATATTGATTAGGTCCCCAGGTTGTGCACCTCCGCGATTAAACCACAGAAAAGAACGCAGCCGTGAAAATTTTGAGCTTGACATTGTGTCAAGATTTCTGAATCTTAAGATTTTCATGACTAATTATTTGGACACAGTATATGCCCGGTTAGGTTAATTGAATGCCCGGTTAGGTTAATTGAATGCCCAGTTAGATCAACTGAATGCCGGTTAGGTCAACTGAATGCCCTGGGTAGGTTAATTAAATGCCCGGTTAGGTCAACTGAATGCCCGGGTAGGTTAATTGAATGCCCGGTTAGGTCAACTGAATGCCCGGGTAGATTAATTAAATGCTCGCCATTACCCCCATTACCCCCACCCCTCTCCCCCATTACCCCCACCCCCTGGGGATCTAATGTGAAATTTATCCCGGGCAACGCCGGGTACCTCAGCTAGTATATATATATATATATATATAGACACACACACACATACACACACATATAATATATATATATATATATATATATATATATATATATATATACACATACACGAAGATTTCTGTACAGTAACGTATATGAATCCTTGTTTCTACATCAGATTCACAAGTAAAAGCGTCCTTTCCGGCAACCAAAACTGTACGAGTGGAAGTATATGTGAATGAAAGATGATAATGATGTGAAGCAAACTCGATCGTGATTCCTTTTCGACGATTTGAAGCTCGGTGATTTTCTTAATTTTTAAATCAGAAATATCGTTCTAGTCACATATAATTAATTTAATATCGGTCGAATGATAAGTAAAAACAGGTGCCATCTATCGATCGATGCCAGTTCACTCCGCGTGAACACGATGGAAGTGGTAATGAGGAATGTGTTGGTTGGAGTGAGACGTTCAGGAAGACCTTTAGACGATCCGCGAGAATGTTCATTTATCGTTGATTTTATATCTCGAGAAACTCCTCCTTTATCGACGAAGTTATAGCTTTTCGCCAGTGACTCTCCTTCTCTTTGTTTCAGTTGCCAAAAAGCGAAATAAAATGTTTACCTTTCACACCCCCGCCTGGCACCCGGTTTACGAGTTTGTCGGAGTCCATTTGGCGCCAAATGAAAGGAATCAAAACTCCGCTCATAACGAGTTTTTAACTCATTCACGTACCTTTAAGGCGCCTTAATCGTCTTTCCTACTTATACAATTACCCTTCGTATATGAAAAAAAAACCGGAGAAGTGTGAAAATATTTCAGACGAATATTTTTCCACTTTTCTTCAATGAAATGAGTTGTACTAAAACGTTTATTCAGGCGGAACATTTTGGCATGTCCGAGATGGAACGCGGAGCAAGCGTAGAAGCAAAGGAGGGGCGGGCGTATATGGAAATTCTGATCAATGAATTTTACTTAAACCCTTTTCTTTTCGTCTAGAACTTGACTCGAAGTTACATTCTTTCAGTCACTTCGAGTCAGATTTGAACTGCTGAATACACGAAAGGAGTAGTTGGAATTAGTTTTTTCTTTTTCCTTTGGATTTGCATCATTCATTCACTTCACGTGTTTAAGTGTGAAATTCATCCCATATATATATATATTATATATATATATATATATATATGCAGTAAAATCACAGAATAACACGTGATCTTATTAATAAGCAAACAACCACAGGGAAAAAGGAAAAAGAAACACGAAATCCGAGCGCTTTCGTGATATATTCACATCTTCAAGGACATATTCACATCTTCTTTCTTGTCCTTGAAGATGTGAATATATCACGAAAGCGCTCGGATTTCGTGTTTCTTTTTCCTTTTTCCCTGTGGTTGTTTGCTTATACAGGGCTATTTAAAAGGATTCATCCTATTTCAACTGAGAATACTTCCGTACCTATGAACCATGCATCAACTGGGCATACACCACATGAAAGAGGAAATCTCCAAGTTTTACAAGATCATCACGAGAGGGCTCCAAAGTCACGCCGTGGCCTAGCCTAGCAACAAACAGTCAGTGTGAAAATGACGTCCGCACAGCAGAAGGCGTTTTGTGTGTTGCAGTTTTCGAGCTGTAAATCGGTAGTCACAGTGCAGCGTGAGTTTCGTCGACGTTACAGAACAGATCCACCGGGTGCTCAGAGCATCCGTCGGTGGTATCGGCAGTTCGAGGAAACAGGATGTTTGTGTAAAGGCAAGTCCACAGGACGACCGCGCGTGTCTGAGGATAATGTGCAAAGAATCAGCGAGTATGGGAGGAATTCGGCTATCGTGTCGACGTTGCTCGTGTAACTAGGGGAAGTCACATAGAGCATTTATGAGGTGAGAGACAAAATTTGGACAGTTTTTCTTTTGGTTGATGTATCACAAATCACTCTATATTTGTAACATTAAAAAATATATATATATATGATGAATAAAACCACGAAGGAAAGGAAACACAAAAAGGTGCTCAAGCGCTTTCGTCTAATGACATCCTCAGGAACACTGAAGTACATAAAAGGTTACGGCCTATATATAGGTTACAGAAAGAAAAAAAATAAATAAATAACATACATACACACAAACATATATATATATATATATATATATATATATATATATATATATATATATATATATATATATATATATATATATACACACACATACATATCTACACACATACATATATATATATATACACACATACATATCTACACACATACATATATATATATATATATATATATATATGCAATAAACGGAGAAGTAAAAATAAAAATTAAAAATTAAAGATTAGAGGATAACAAAGAGGCATACAGATTTGTAAGGAAAAATATCGATTTTTAGCACAAGATCAAATGAATTAAAAATACAAATTTATACTGGAAATCTGCCCAGGTTTTAACACTTTGCCTTTTAGAGTCAAGTTTCGATATATATAAAAATAAAATGAAGATTAAAAGTTAATAAAGTAGCGTACAAGTTTACCAAAGATTTAGCGTCCTACATAGGTCAGACGGGAAAGGATTTGCACACACGTATAAAACAGCATCAATATTCCGTTAGAACAGGACAGTTGTCCAGTGCTCTTTTTGTCCATTTGTCAGAGTTATCCCACTGTATTGATTGGAATAATGCTTCAGTTTTATTTCATTCTAGCAACATTGTCAATAGAAATATTCTTGAGTCTGCCATTATCCAACTTTCAAATAACTTCAACATAAGCAAAGGTCTTTTTCAACTCGATCCTGTTGTTTTGAATTCCTTCAAAACAAATTTAGATAAAAAGGGTAGGACGCTAAATCTTTGGTAAACTTGTACGCTACTTATTAACTTTTAATCTTCATTTTATTTTTATATATATCGAAACTTGACTCTAAAAGGCAAAGTGTTAAAACCTGGGCAGATTTCCAGTATAAATTTGTATTTTTAATTCATTTGATCTTGTGCTAAAAATCGATATTTTTCCTTACAAATCTGTATGCCTCTTTGTTAATCCTCTAATCTTTAATTTTTAATTTTTATTTTTACTTCTCCGTTTATTGCATATATATATATATATGTATATATATATATATATATATGTATGTGTGTAGATATGTATGTATATATGTATATATATATATATATGTTTGTGTGTATGTATGTTATTTATTTAATTTTTTCTTTCTGTAACCTATATATAGGCCGTAACCTTTTATGTACTTCAGTGTTCCTGAGGATGTCATTAGACGAAGGCGCTTGAGCACCTTTTTGTGTTTCCTTTCCTTCGTGGTTTTATTCATCATAAATATTTTTCACGTGTTACTTTCGTGAAATAATTTTCATATATATATATATATATAGTGTGTCCACAAAAAAAAACAAAATTTTACTGTTATAATTTTATTGCTATGGCATATAGGAAGCTAATTAAGTGCTCATTTTGAAGCCATGACATGGAAGTTTTATATGACATAAGAATCTCGACAGTTCACAGCTCCAGGTAAGACCTCACTCTTCATCATATTTTGGTAACGTTCCTGGTTCACTGTCAATTGAATTCTCTCATCATCTTCAAAGTAAAACGGCCCTAGGATGCCGTGCCAACTGATGCCACACCAAATGGTAACTTTCGCCTTCGATCATGCTGTCATATCAACAATATATTCATTGGCAGGACGCTGTATCCCCCAGAAACGCATGTTACGGCGATTGGTGACAGCCTGTGCAAGCGTCACATGCATTCATCAGTAAAGACTATCTTCTTTAAGAAGTTTGCGTCGTCTTCCAGCTTACTGGACATCCACTGAGCAAAAGCCACACGCTTGCCTTGCTGCTGGCTAGTGAGAGGGGCATGCACTTTAATTTGGTACGGAAAAGCATGAAAGTCAAGATGCAGAATCTTCCCAGTCGATGAACGTTTCAAGCCGAGTTTATTTGCAAAGTGCCTGATTGACTTTCTTGGACTTCGAACCACAGCTTCACGGATTTTCCTGGAATTCTCACAGTTTTCAGGCGTCCACTATGTCCTTTATGGAGTGGTTGAAGTGTCCAATGAGCATTGAACTTCTTTATGAGAGGTCTGATTGATTTGCGATCAGGAACTTTGCAAACTCCAAAGAAACTGCAAAACTGCCTCTATACTGCAACGATACTTTCGGTCTTGTGCCACCACTCAAGCGCCTTCTTTATCTGATCCATTGGAAGACGTTTCGCTGCCATTACACAAAACTCCCAGATCTACCTGAAACAGTAGGCTGACCATACGTACCGTTTTGAACGGGACAGTACCGTTTTGTATGGGTTTTTGTATGGGTTCTGTCACTGAAGAATAATTGTAAGCTCAATATGTTTATGTACTTACTTTTTCATGAATACAGAATATTACATAACCCCCGCCCCTTTTTTGCCATCCCAATGTCCCGTTTTTGTCTCAAGGAAATATGGTCAGCCTATGAAACAGGGAAAAGAGAATTAGAGCTCTAGCTATCATAGCACCCTCACAATCGGCGTTCAGTTTTGAGTTTCTTTTTGTGGACACCCTATATATATGGTTGGAATATCATGCATGATCACGAACGATTTTCCGTAATGCAAAATTTACATCGCCAGGATTTGAATCCAGGACCTCTGGAGTAGAAGCTGTAGGCGCTACCACCTCGCTACAGCAAGGTAAAACCTGGTAGAGCCGGTGGCAACATTTAATTAAATACTCTCTGGTATAATAGTAGAGTCCTGTAGATAAAATATCACTTATGATGATGCACGATTAAATTTTGCATTAAATTAAATTGTACATTAAATGCGTCATCATGCATGATATTGCATCTATAGAACCAAGTGTCATATCAAAGAGATTTTAATTAAATGTTGCCATTGTGATTGCAATGCAAGATTTGACCATCATAAATTAGAGAGTTAATAAAAAGTTAGCATGCTCTCTCTCTCTCCTCTCTCTCTCTCTCTCTCTCTCTATATATATATTATATATATATATATATACACACACACACACACACACACACACACACACACACACACAGTATATACAAATAATGATAATGATAACCTTGAACATTATCTAGAGCGTGGAACTACAGTAACAAGTGCATCGTATTCTGTGACATGCTTCGGAATGAGTTAAAGCAAGCAATTCGCACAAAACGGAGAGGGAGATTGTCGGAAGGTGTTATTCTGTTACACGACAATGCGCCCCCTCATACCGCTGCACAGACTAGAAAATGCCTTCAAGAACTTAAATTTGAAGTTCTCGACCATCCAGCCTACAGTCCAGACCTGGCACCTTCGGATTTTTACCCGTTTGGACCACTAAAAGACGCTTTGAGAGGTCAGCGATTCCAAAGCGATGATGACCTGAAGGAGGCGGTGCATGACTGGCTCCGCACACAGCCAAATACATTCTTTTGTGATGGCATTAGGAAGCTTGTAGATCGCTGGACTAAGTGTATTGAGAAACAGGGAGACTATGTTGAGAAGTGATGTGTTTATAATTTATCAGATGTGAAAATAAAATTGTGAAAATAAAAAGTGCGGATACTTATTGAATTACCCTCGTGTGTGTGTGTGTGTGTGTGTGTGTGTGCGTGTATATATATATATATATATATATATGCGCCTCGGTGGTGTAGTGGTTAACGTCGCTGACTACGAATCCATCGGCCCCGGGTTCGAGACCCGACGGCAGCCGGCGCGCAGCAAAACCCAGCTGTTCATCCTTCCACACAATAAAGAAGTGGTTGGTAGATAAATGGGTACCCTAGGTGGCCTCGTGGTTAAGACGCTGGGCTGCTGATGGGGCGTGGTTCGGATTCCACGTTAAACTGTAGGTCTAAGGTGGAGTGAAAAGCTTGACATTCGTCAGAATGAACAATTCGGGCGGAAGCTAACCAAAGGTTTTATATATATATACAGTAACCCCTCGCTAATTCGACAGATTTGGGGCTCTACCCTTGTCGAAATACTGAGAAAGTACGAATTACTACGAATTTGAATTTTTTAACCTAATTTGACTTGCCTCTGATGCTAATTCGAACTTTGTACGAACCCATCCCCCACGCTTTCGATCTGTCTTTGATGTTAATTCACACAAGAACTCGATATTTTTGTATACATACAGAAGAGTACTTTATCTAAATACACGTATGTAATGTATTAATACAGAAATCATGAATAAAAAAAGAAGCTAAATTCAGAATAAATTCTGTAAAATATAATGAACCAAAAACAATAGCCAATGCAATGCTGCTCACGAGTTTCCTCTCGCATTTGCTGGCAGGATCAATTAATGCACTCTATCTTTAATTGTCAATTGTAAAATTTTAATTTACTGAACTTTAATTACTGCATAAAATTTCTTAAAACAATTATTAAATAAACATTAATTTAATTTTAATTTTTAAGCACTACACTATTGAGTTTAATTTGTACATTTTGCGAAATGTTTTCATATAATTCGAACTCTCAAAAATATTAATTCGACTAACACTTAGTCGAATTAAAGCGAAATTCGAATTAGCGAGGGGTTATTGTATATATATATATATATATATATATATATATTATATATATATATATATATATATATATATTAGGGTGATTAAAAAAAATCAGTTTTTTTTTTAATTGTTCAACCTGTATTTTTGTTCCCTATGACAAAAATGTAGTGTATGCCAAATTTGGTGAATTTTAAATAAAATTTACTATGTGCTACCAGGCGTCAAAGTTTCCCTCTTTTTCAATTTGTTTGTTTTTACAACTTATGATTTTATGTTTAATTGTTTATATTTCAGAATTTTTAATTAATGGTTTATATACTAGCTTGCTTTTAATTGTTGCTTGGAACTCGTAATTTTGATGCCAATTAATCGATTATGGAAGCTAGGCCTAACTCACCATCACCCAGTTGCTCATTTGGGAGAAGTTCTACAAGAAAAGAAACTGAAGTATGCTAATTGGGCAGCCCTCTGCAGTACTAAAAACATCCGTATTACCATCAGAGAAGGAAATGATGGCCCTCTTCATGCACTACAGAAATATTAAAATGCAAGACATTAGAGAATCATGCTGCTCTACTGCAGATGATGTGCTAGCAGTTTGGAAAAAAGCAGGAATACCAGCAAAACAAAGAATACATGTAGTAGATAAAATTCAAGGAATACTGAAGGAATGACAGCTGCTTAAGAAAAACAAAGCAAACAAATTGAAAAGATCACAAAATTTAAATAATAAAGAAGAAAAATGGAAAGATAAACTGGAAAACTTATTTGACATTGCTCATGAGAATGCTATGCAGCTTATAAAATAGAAGATGATAAGAAATTCTTGAAAATGCAACGTGAGAAAGGACGTCATGGAAAAATGGGTACCATTGATAAGGCTGTTGCTAAAAAAGAGCAAAGAGCAGCAGAAAAGCAACAACGTTATGAAAAGAGGAAAGCAGAAGAAGAGATCAAAAGAAAGAAGAGTGAAGAGGCTGTCATACTCACCAGTACATCATCAGAATCAGAATCAGAGGAGAGTAAAAGTGATGAATCTGGTTTCTGTGCTGCACAACCTTCAACATGGAAAAGTAAGGTTGGCAAACGTAGAAAATTGTTTGATGATAAATTATTAGGAAGTCTTGATGTTGCAAAATTGAGTGACAGAAATGCGTCTCTTTTTAATGCAAACAATCAGACATCGCTTGAATGGGACATCTGCGAACAAATAAAATGCATGTGTTTCAATACAACGGCAGCCAATACTGGTCCTAGAAATGGTGCAGCTATTCTTCTAGAACAAAAATTCGACAACGATTTATTGTGGCTGGCATGTCGACACCATATATTTGAAATTATGCTGGAAGCTGTTGTTTCAAAGTCTTTATCACCATCTTCTGGCCCAGATATAGTCCTTTTTAAGAAGTTCAGAGAAAAATGGTCAAGCATCAATAAGGAGGACTACGAGACAGCATTATCAGATCCAGATATCTATGAAAATATTCATGACATCAAAGATGACATAATTATATTTACAACAAATCAACTAGATACATTCCAACCAAGAGACGATTATCTAGAACTACTGCAGTTAACAATTATTTTTTGGGGAGGTGAACCAAAAGGTGGAATCAAATTTAAACATCCAGCGGGACATCATCGGGCTAGGTGGATGGCCAAAATTACATATTCATTAAAAATTTTTATGTTCAAATCTCAGTTCAAAATTTCAGTAAAAGACAAAAAAGGACTAAAAGACATCTGTCTATTTGCTACTCGGTTATATGTAAAGGCATGATTTACAGCTCCTGTGCCATCTTGCGCTCCTCGTCTTGCTCTGGAATTATTACAGAATCTTGTAGTCTACAAACAAATAAATGACACAATCGCATTTGTTGCTATTAAAAAACTGTTAGGTCACCTCTGGTACCTATCAGAAGAACTGGTAGCCTTGGCCTTTTTTGATGATGAAGTGCCTACTGAAACGAAAAACAAAATTGTAAAGGCCTTGCAAAATACAACAGAAACTCTTCCTGCAAAACGGGCTTTTCTAGATCCTGCACTTATTCCAACGAAGAAATTAAAGGATTTTGTCACATCAAATACTCAAAGATTCTTTACAATAACAGAATTTAGTTCAAATTTTTACTCAAAGATGCTAAAGTATGGCATAATGATGATGAGATAACTCCGCTAAGAAATCTATCAAACAGTGGAAAGTCGTGAATGATATAGCGGAAAGAGGAGTAAAATTAATGGATGAATATAATAAAATACTAACACATGACGAAGATCAAAAACAATTCTTGCTGCAAGTAGTGAAAAACTACAGGGCTGTTTACCCTGATAGAAAGAAAGAAACATTGATGAAGTAAGGACAGCTAATGTCTCAAATATCATGCTAGTTTAATTATGCATGCTTGTGGTTATGGTAGGACCTACGGGGGAGCTTTCCACATTAAAAAAAAGCAATGCGCCTTGCACTGTACCCCCTGGGTGGTGTGGAAAAATTTGACAATTTGAGTCGTTCTGTCAATTTTTAATTGCTGGTAGCAACCCCTAAAAATTAAAAATTTGCTAAAATATTTTAGGATAGTTGTTTTTATGCTGAAATAAACCATTTAAAGGGTTGAACACATTAAAATATAAAAAAATTTTTTACCCCCATATTTGAATCACCCTAATATATATATATATATATATATATATATATATATATTAATATATATAATATAGGTTCATTGGCACTGTAATAATAATTATGTTAATGTTAATGATTATGATTGCTTGAGGCTGGGGTCACCAGATCTTAGCAGGCCAAGTAATGTTATTGATTAAGGAAATTAATAGAGTGAGTGTTCTTTTATTAACGAGGTTGAGGTGTGAAGTTCAAAGCAAAGAGAATGCTTTGAGTAAATCATCGAGAAGTGACGTCATTTTGGTTGTGGTTGTTTCGATGGAACAGCGAGTATTGACATATTATTAAGTGGAATCGCGAAGGAATTGCGAAAGTATTTGAAGGCGTCTCTGTCGCTACACACACACACACGCACACACACACACACACACATATAGCACACACACATATAGCCTATATATATATTTTTTTTTATTGGGGTTGTTTAACCTCCTTCGCAACAGCTAAGGTCATATGACGGAGGGACCTACAGCTTTACGTGGGATCCGAACCACGGGTCGCTACATAATCTGGGCGCGGAGGACGGTCTCCCATCCAACTACTACCCAGACCCAATGTCGCTTAACTTCGCTGCTCTCTGGGAAGCGGTGTTACGACATTGGCCACGACGTAGCCCATATATATATATATATATGATGGAAAGCCCAACGTGGGCACCGGGTTACTCGCAAAGAGGCCCCAAGATATAGCTTCCCTCATCAGCTATCTGCAAAGCAGATAGGATCCAGCTCACATATAGCCTATATATTTTTTTTATTGGGGTTGTTTAACCTGTCCCAAAGCTGGATCCTATCTGCTTTGCAGATAGCTGGTGAGGGAAGCTATATTTTGGGGCCTCTTTGCGAGTAACCCGGTGCCCACGTTGGGCTTTCCATCATGAAAAAGAAAAAACTATAGTATATATATAGTATATATATATATATAACTTTGATAATAAATCCAGAAAAATACTCTCTCCCACACTCTTTTTCTCTCAACCCCCATTTTACCCTCATTCCCTCTCCCCCCCTCTATTCTCCCATCTACAGTCACTAATGACGTCATCCCCAAGCACGTCATCGACGACTCTAGTGCACCTATACTACTAACACCAACAATTAATGTCTGTAATCATCTATTGCCCAAGACAATAAAAACTTCTATTAATAAAATGGTTAATGTTTACACAATTTGATTTAACATTTACACCATAATATTGATTGAGTTTGTATAATTTTTGCACAATTTTATTGATGGTTTTGACAAAAACAGAACAAAATTCGATGAGTTAATTTGTGTAACTTTTATACAGATCTTTTAAGTAACTGTGACACAAATTACTTATAAACTAGTCATGTACTGTTGTGCAGCGCTCGAAGAATTAACAATGCGGAATTTAGTGATATTTTGAACTCTCAACTTATTTACATTTCAGAATATCGTAAAATTCAACAACTCTCAAAAGATTTTTTCATATAAAACGAATACAATACCATCATTTATTAGTAACTGGTAAAAGTATAACTTTTACCAAAGCCGGCTAAACACCAAAGTGACATGACAATGTCAAGACATATTATTGACTTATCACCGGCATGCGTGGCTACACACAAAAGTACCTTCTCGAATCTCCTAAGCATTTGGTCACGTTGCTTTAGTCTGTATCGCTCCTATTCAAATCAATGTACACTAACTGCGTGACCCGTCAGTAACTTTTTATTTGTTATTATTTTTGCTGTTATTTCGTCGTTTTGTCACTTTATGGTTACAAAGATCGTGTCGTAATGTATGAGACTCGCTTTGTAACGTTCCTGGTTATTCTATAAGCTAAAAAAAGTTGACCTTTCGTTACTTCTTTCCTTTAATAAAACGTTATTAGCAAATAAACAAAAATATTAATTAAAGGATACACATCAGTCCGAAATAAAAATAGCCATATAATATAAAATAAAATAGCATTAGTAAATGAATTACATATAAACGGAAATATTCTCGTAGATAATAATAATAATAATAATAATAATAATAATAATTACAAATACAAATAATGATTCTACAGGGTGATCCAAAAGTCAGGTTACATAGGGATATATTGTATTATGTAATGATACAGGGGAATAGTCACATCACATGTTCGATATGGCCACCGTTAACGGCAATGCACTCGTGCAGCCAGCTAGGAATATCACATCAATGCGCTCCTCTTTCGATAACATCTCATAACTCATTTACCTGCAAAGAAACAGAAAAGACCTATGTAACCTGACTTTTGAATCACCCTGTATATAAACATCAACCGTTAAAGATGGGACATTCCCTATTTATAAAGAACTAGTTAGATTAAGTTTCTCTGGTCACATTCGGTCTCTGGTCTGATTCATTCTCACGTTTGCTTCGCACCCTTTCTCCAACATGCCAAATTTTCCGTCTGGATAATCGTCTGATTACTACCGAAATATTTCATTTTGTAGTTTATTTGACGTTCAGCTGCAAAGTTTACTTTATATCATCGTAAAATGCGAAATAAAAACGGCAAACCCGAGCCTTAACATGAACTAATAAGATAGATAAATGTGATATTTATTATGAATATTGTCGGTTTTATTATGGTCAGACATTATTATGATGATCTACTACTACATAAAGGATTTTCTAAAATTCCTGCATTTATTGTTTGTAAAGAAAGTGTTTTAAGATAGTTAAAAAGTCTTCCAGACTAAGTTAAATTGACTTAAAAGCCTCGTGTAACAGCGACAAAAAAAATCACAGTTTGTTATTTCCGAAGGGGATGAAAATAAAACAAAAATTAGGTGAGGTTATAGCATCCATCCATTAAGAAACGTGAAAGGATACTTGATAAATCCTTAAATTACCTCATAAGGTTCCTGGTGACGATGGTTCGTCTTCCCCCTCTGAATTTTGTTACTAGGGGCTTCTAAAAAAACCACCGAAGATGGGCGCCCTCATTTTCTTCCATCTATGTCATCGACATAAAAAACATCTGAAGGCCTCTGTCTCTGTTAAGAGGGGTAAGCGACATTCAATGCTCATTTTGTTATATCTGTCTCCTCGAAAGGTTCTTCCAATCTCTGCAAGAAATCAGTTACACGGTCACTCCACGAAACCAAACGTTATTTATAGGACAGACGCCATGAAAGATATCCTCGTCTAAAAAATCAAAGTCTTAATCAAAAAGAGTTTCAACTGACCAAAATTATCAAGAACGGTTCACGAGTTTTTAGAGATAACGAATAGCACTGTTAATTTACAGCGTAACTAATAAATACAGGGTGGCTATAAAGTCTGGAAACATAGAACATTTTTCTCAGAACCGTAGGTTATCCGCAACGGAGAAAAAGAAATTACCTTAATATTTCCAGTTTCCAGACTTTATGGCCACCCTGTACTTTAATTTTTTTTTATGCGGTAACCAACTTTTAAGGTTCCAAGAAAATGTACGCGTAATTATGGACAACTGGATAAGAACGTTTGAAAAAAAAAATTATATATACACCGGTGTATATATATATATAATATATATATAGAAAGAGAGAGAGAGAGAGAGAGAGAGAGAGAGAGAGAGAGAGGAGAGAGAGAGAGAAAGAGAGAGAGAGAACTCAATAACTGTATAGTTTAATTTTAATAAGAAGAATGATGTAAAATATTTAGTAAGGCAAATTTCGTGCCCTTCTCTGCGCTGTGGCTGCACTTAAACCTTTGCAGCTGAAGTTTGGATAAGAACCTGAATTCAGACCTCCCTCCATAAACATACCAAACAGCTCCTCAATCCAATATAAAATCGCATTGCACCACTTGCAGGAGAGTGTGTTCACTGGAAATGGGTCCCAACGCAAATTCCCATCTCTAAATAAGATGCTATCCTATTGATTTAAAAAAAAAAAAAAATTGGGTAGGTATGAAATTCAGCCATCCCTCCAACACCTCCTAAGTAAGGTCAGGAGATTGTCACTTTTCAGGTATAAAAATTCCAGAATTTGTATTAAAATTAAAGATGTGAACATTTTATTTTCCCATTTTAGTTATAATTCAAATTTAAAATCTGAATTTATAATTTAAATTTAAATTAAAAATTGTTTATCTTTGACAAAAACCAAACTAGAAGTAAATAAAAATGTAATTGTTTAACTTCCTTCGCAACATCTAAGGTCATATAACGGAGGGGACCCGCAGCATTAAGTGGGATCCGAACTACGTGTCACTACATAATTTGAACGCAGTCTACATTTCTCGCACCCAACTACATGCCCAGACCAATTGTCGCTTAAATTCGCTGATTAACAGGGAAGCGGCATTACGACGTTGGCCACGATGTAGCCCTTCGAAGTGGAAGTGTAATCGTTTAGGGTCGGTTTAGCTTTTCGAATGTGTAACGATTCTAAAATGTGGAGGTTGGTTAGTTGGTTGTTGTTGGTAGTGGTGTTTATTATTTGGAAAGAGGAGGGGTCAATGGGGTGATGTGTAGTGAAGCAGCGATCTCTTAGAGGTGAGTGATTTCGAGGGCTTATTCAGAGGGTGTGAGGTATGGCTAGCAATTCCTCGATGCTCATCTATTTTGAGTTTGTATTGGCGGCAAGTGGGATCGCCCCTTAGTGCCATCCTTGCAAATATTTTTTTATGTCACCATAAATGCCTGTGGCTACAACACTGCCCCCATCTCCTTCAAACCTCGTTTATATAGGAGGTACAGGGATGATACCTTTCTTCTTTTTGGACAGAAACCCCCATATAGAACATTTCATAGATTATCTTAATAGCCAACACAAAACTATTAAATTTATTAAAGAAGAAGAAACCAATAACTCTCCCCCTTTCTTGGATATCAATATAACCAAACAGAATAACAAATTTACCACATCACTATATAGAAAGCCCATTTACACAGGACTAGGTTTTAATTTCTTTAGCAATATACCCATTATATATATATATATATATATATATAATTAACAGTATGGAGATTCTAATTTTCCATGTTTTTCATTTATGCGCCTTTTATCTATTTTTTTTTACCATAAAATTGTTTTGCTTTAGACTTTTTTCTCCAACATTCTTTACCCTGGACACCTTTTTCAGACCACCATTAATAAATTTCTTAAGATCTATCGACCAACTCACAATATCCCAACTGTTTCCAAAGACGCTCAATACTTTAAGTTACTTTTCTATGATTATTCAAGTTCAAAACTACAAGCTGATCTACTCATTCTCCTTACTTCTTTGTACCCTTAGATTGATTTTCGTTTTATATTCACAAACACCCATAGCATTAAATCCTATTTTCCTCACAAAGAAAAACTCCCTGATACGATCAACTCGTCTGTCGGCTATCTTTTTAAGTGCGTTCGCTGTCAGGCGAACTACATTGGCAGCACTTTCCGCCAATACAAACTCAGAATAGATGAGCATCGAGGAGTTTCTAGCCGTACCTCACTCCCTCTGAATAAGCCCTCGAAATCTCCTATAAGAAATCACTGTCTCACTACAGTTCACCCCAGTAACCCCTCCTCTTTCCAAATAAAAACACCACCACCAATAACAACCAACTAACCAACCTCCACATTTTAGAATCATTACACATTCGAAAAGCTAAACCCACCATAAACGATTACAGTTTCACTTTCGAAGGGCTACATCGTGGCCAATGTCGTAACACCGCTTCACTGTTGATCAGCGAATTTAATCGACGTTGGTTCTGGGCAGTAGTTGGATGGGAGACCGTCCTCCGCGTTCAGATTATGTAGCGGCCGGTGGTTCGGATCCCACGTAATGCTGCGGGTCCCCTCCGTTATATGACCTTAGATGTTGCGAAGGAAGTTAAACAACCCCAATAAAAAAAAAATCCACTTTCGGCCTACCAATCACAGAAAAACATTAATTTTTTTAAATTCCATAATTTTATAATTCTTCAGTTCTTTTTAAATTTTTTTAAAAATCTTTTCAACTTTTAATGTTTTTGTATTATGGCTCTGTGCCAATATTTATTATTATATGGCATACACAAGGATTTATAAAGTAAGTTTTTAGCATTAACTCCATTTTAATGTTAATTTCATTCCACCTTTTTAATATTTTATAAAAGCACTGACGATGGAAATTGTTTCCGAAACGTCTGTATATTAAACAAGAATGATAAATATTTTGGTTTTTTTTCTTTATTCTTTTATATATTATATATATATATATATATATATATATATATATATATATATATATATATATATATATATATATATATATATATATATATATATATAAACTGTAATTAATGTTATAAAAGATAAAGGTGGGTCAATAAAATGTTACCACATTTCTGTCAACGTTCATAGGCATATCAAGTAGTAACATTTATTGACTCACCCTGTACATATAACTTTTAGAGGAAAAATAAAATGAAGTAAATACAATAAAAGAAGTAGTTAACAAAGAATAATTATAAAAATAAAGACAGAAAAGAGTAATGGATAATACAAAACAAAAGTTGTTTTGCGTTTGTTTGTGGAAAAATACTTGATTATTTTTTGCTGTCAACATTACTATTTGTTTTTCCTCGTGGAATTCCGCATAGGAACCAGCCCCGAACCCTCGTATGAGGACTATATATCGAGATCTCTAATCTCTATCCGCGCACCTATCATCCCTTCTTCGCAAATAATTAATTGATTCGTATACTGAGTACGGAAAGATTTCTGTCATTTCCCGATTTTCTTTCCAAAATTCTTTTCTCCTTTTATCAGGTGCTTCCTCTGGTATGTGTCGTACACCACTGATACACCACCCTTATTTATCTCCTGTTGTTGCTATGGTTACAAGCGATTATTGAGACTCCACCTCTGACCTCGAGTTTTACTAATCGTACACAAAAAATAATGAAAAAAAAAGGACCCACAATGAAGAACTGCATTTTCGTAAATTTACAAATGTCATCAGGGTAAAATTTCAAAGGAATAAGTTTCCTTATTGCATCTATATCTGCTCGTTGAATAGATTCTTCGGAATAGCGAATATCGACTGAAAGGATGGCGATGCATCCTTATCAGGAAACTTTCTTTTAATGATGAAAGTTCAGAAAGGGAATGATGATATCAAGTTAGAAAAGAAACGATTTTATAAAATGGATTAAAAGACATTTAAAAAAAAATATACACACACACACACACACACACACACACAGAGTGTATATATACACACACACACACACACACACACACTATATATATATATATATATATATATATATATATAGTGGTTAGCGGTTAAGATGCTGGGCTGCTGGTGGAACGTGGTTCGGATTCCATGTTAAATTGTAGGTCTAAGGTGGAATGACAAGCTTAACCTTCGTCAGAATGAACAATTCGGGCGGAAGCAAACCAAGGTTAACCAAGGTGTATATATATTATATATATATATATATATATATATATATATAGACAGAGGTGTAACTAAATTTCAAGGACTTACAGTATATGGAAGGCATCTCTCATTTTGGTGGCTGATTTGATTAATATTGTGAAATATTTGGGTATGATAGGCAGATCTTTGGTTCATTAGTTCTGTTCTTAAAAAAGTATAGCATGTGAGCTACTACGGAAACGTTTGGTTTGTTTCAAATAAAATCTGCTCCGTCATTCGTTTTTATTTTATCCAAAATAATCGCGTCTCGACAAATTTCATCCTGCAATCGATTCGACGCTGTAATAAAGGACAACGTACGTCATATTTCAGGCATACTATATTTAGCTACGCCGCAGCAAAAGGGTTAAAGAAATCAGTCCTAATTCCAATTCCATCTCATGAAAATGTTTTTTTAAGTGCAGTAACTGCACTTAAGTAAGATGGAAAGGGAAAGGACAATAAAATGGGAACTAGGAGCTAGTGGTATTCGAACCCACGGGTTCGAGTACCACTCCTATATAATTTTCCATTTACTGCCTTTTACTCTTTCCAATCTTGGAATAGTTTCCAATTCTAAAACCACTTACAAATGGATTTAAACAGGATTCCATTTCCGACCAAAATCTTCTATTTCATTTCCGATAAAATTTAAAAAAAATAGAATTCTTTAAATTTGGTTAAAAACTCTAGAATTAAAGCGTGGGTATCGCTGCTAGAATTAACCCTTTACTTCACAGAGGTCTTTTCCGGGACTGAATAAAATCGTCTGGCTTCAGCCAGAACAAACTCAGTAGAGTTAACATTGTGCGCTAAAGGGTTAAAGCATACGTAAATAATTTGAATTTGATAAGAAATTGAACAGAGAGAGAGAGAGAGAGCTGTTTTATTTTTTTTATATATTGTTTGCATTATAACAGGCATTGCATTTTCAATAAGAATATTTCGTAAATAATCATATGTCAGCAGAAGCACAATTTTCCTTTAAATTTTAAAGCCTGCATGTGTTATATATACCGGGTGGGCCAAAAAAAAACTATTACCCAACTTTTGAAAAATATTGTGGCTCACCCTGTATATTGCTCTTACTGCTGAGGCCGTACGTTGTACCCATACTTTACTCTTTCAAACGCTGGCTTTCAATCTAGATTCAACGCCCCAGGAGTAGAGATACAGGCTCACAACTGGAGAGAGGTATCAGAATAAGGTGCTCAACTGAAAGGCGGTCAAAGTTAGCAACTGATACTTTCAGATGACAGTCAGTTTCTCCATAAATAATTAATTTTCCTAATTTTTACACAAAATAATTAATTTTTTTTCTTTTTCATTTCAGACCATCATTCTGCTATAGTTGGTGAACAAGTTATATAACATAATGAAATACTCTTTGGAAGATGAAGCATTGATATTTGAACCTGTGTAAGGAGAAACATTGGAGTGCAAAACGAATGAAGAAAGAATTTCCAAATAAACGGTGGACGATACCTGGACTTCAATATCTCATAAAGAAAATCGATATCACAGGGTCGACCAAACGAAAAGAAGGCAGTGGAACGCCAAAAACATCACGTACTGAGGAAAATATTGACACGGTTTCATCCATGATATGCAGTCAAGAAGAATTGCCCAACACCCACAAGTCCGTTAGAGAAATTTCAAAAACTACTGGTATTTCTCGCTCTAGTGTTCGTCGTATAGTAAAGATGATCTGGGTCTCAAATGTTTTAAAAGAGTCGAAGTTCATAAGCTCTCTGCATCAAATAAGCAAGAAAGAGTTGAAAAATGTCGTGCTCTGTTAGATCGATTCCCAGACAGAGAAGTGTCGAAAATATGGTTCAGCGACGAGAAGACCTTTACGGTTGCTTCAACAATAAACACACAAATGACCGAGTTTATGGAAGACAGGACAAAAAATCTATCAGTATAGATCGACTTTGCAGGGAACGTCCGCATTTTTCTCAAAAAAATCATGGTTTCCAGCTTCATTTCAAAGTTAGGGAAGTCAGAGATTGTTTTTGTTGATCAAAATGCCAAAATCACTGCTGCTTATTACCAAGAAAAAATCCTTGATGCGGTAGATCAATGGCGAGCAAGGTTGTAAGCGTGGATTGATAATGGAGGAGGGCACATTCTGCATAATCTTGGACTCAATTAGGTAACTGTATAGAAACAGAAAGTTTTTCAATACTTTTGCATTATCCTCCCAACATTAATTTTTTTTTATAATGGAAGGAAAATAAAGTACGTTAGCAAAACACTTGCAGCGGGCTGTTTTTAACCTAACCTAACCTAACCAAACCTAACCTAACCTAACCTAACCTAATCCCAACACTAATTTTTTTTATAATGGAAGGAAAATAAAGTACCATAACCAAAACCAAACCAACATTATATAAAAAATTAGTGTTGGGAGGATAATGTAAAAGAACGTTTTTCTACCCGTGTCTGTATAACAGCGAATTACAAAATAATGATTAAAGTTAGCAAAATTCCAACTTACCGCGAGATAGACCATGAAATTCTATACAGGACACATATATTGGTTGTACAAATAACATTTGATAAAGGTAAAATTATATTGTTCAAAATCAGGTAATAATTTTTTTGACCCACCCTGTATATATATCGTGTATTTCAGGTCGACCCTAGAAATATGGAAAAGAAACACTTCATATTAGTTACGGAATTACTATGACAAACTTCAAATACCAAATACAAACGACAAATTGACAGGGTGTACATAAAGTCAGGATCTATTTTTGTGAAATAATTATTTTTTTCTATTTTTCTTTTCAGAAGCCCTTAGCATAATACAGAAGAGCGTGTGGCAATAGTAATTTGACGAATCGAGGGAAAGAAATACAATGACATCAGAGAGAAGTTTAGAAGGAGATTTCATAAGCCGGGGCCAATAGACAAGAAAATACGAAAATTGGTGAACAAATTTAAACGAACGGGATCTGTAAATGATGAAGCAAGATCAGGACGACCGTGTATGTCAGATCTTACCGTGAATGCAGTACGCGGAATTATCACTGAGGAGCCACGTACGTCCGTTCGTGCTGCATCACACAGACTCGGCCTCCCGACGTCATCTGTGCACAAAATTCTGAAAGTTAATTTGCAGAAGAAAAGCTATCATTTGCAGGTTTTACATGATTTACATGAGGAAGATTTCCCTCGACGAAGTGCTGTGTGTGCTGATCTCGTAGAACAAATCTGGAGTGATAATTTAATGGACAACATTCTCTTTAGTGATGAAGCCACTTTCCATACGTGTGGAAAAGTAAATCGCCATAACTGTCGAATTTGGGCAGATGAAAGACCGAATGATTTCGTCCAAAATTGGGAAAGAGACTCACCTAAAGTTAATGTCTGGATGGGTTTATAGTCCTTTTTCTTTGCTGAAGCTACAGTTACGGAGCTTATTTATCTGGACATGTTGCAGCAATTCCTTGAACTTCAGCTGATTGGGGATAGGATTGTTAGTACCGTCGTCTATCAACATGATGGTGCTCCTTGTCACTATGCCAAAATTGTTCAGGATTATCTAAATGGACGTTTTCAAATCGCTGGATCGGACGCGGAAGCAACAGACCTTGTGTCGCGAGATGACCAGATTTAACCCCTTTAGATTTCTTTGCATGGGGCTTTATCGAGTCGCACGTCTATCAGACGAAGATTACGAGTCTTGAAAACTTACGTACACGTATACGAACTGCTGCAGATAACATAACCCGGCAAATGCTCCAGAATGTGTTTAGAAATCTGCGGAACGATTGCTGAGCTGTGCAGGGATACTGATGGGCGTCACGTCGAATCCTACTCTTAATTATTTAATAAGTGTTACCACTTTATCATTTTATGATTGAATTCCATATAATTTCCAAGTGCTTCACAAAAATAGATCCTGACTTTATGTACACCCTGTATAAAGTGTTTCTTTTCCATATTTCTAGGGTCGACCTGAAACATCATATATATATATATATATATATATATATATATATATATATATATATGTATATATTGATGTATGCTTTAATTCTTGCGATACAAGCGCTTTAATTCTATACTTTTTAAGATTTTATCGAGAATGAAATAGAAGGTTTAGTTCAGAAATGAAATCTAAATTGCGCTTCGGTGTTGAAGTGATTAGCATCGGTGACTACGAATTCACCAGCCCCGGGTTCGATTCCAGGTGACGGCAAGCTGCGCGGAGCTCTCCCGGCTATTTATCCTTCCATATAATAAAATTCGTTAGTGAATAAATGGGTACACTGGGTAGCCTAGTGATTAAGACGCTGGGTTGCTGATCGGGAGGCCTTGAGATCGAGTCCAGGCGAGGACCTCGTAATTTCAGACCATTCGTCATGGGTTCGGATTCCACGTTAAACTGTAGGTCTAAGGTGGAGCAACAAGCTCGTTCTTCGTCAGAATGAACAATTCGGACGGAAGCAAAACCAAGGTTACGAAGACACACACACACACACACACATATATATTTTCATACACGAGTAGAAAAGCTAAAGGAGAACCGAACTCTGTTCATCCATTATATGCAACAAAATAAAGTGCATAATTAAAATAAGAATCTATTCTCTAAACTGGTTTCTTCAGATTCGGAGAACAACTAAACACTAAATCCAGTATCGACCTTTTTATTTATTTTTGGGTGTGAATTACCGACGAAGATTGAAAAGAGGGAATTCATTCTCGCCGTCAATCCATAAATCAAACGAAGTTAATTATTGCTTCAGGAAGTTAATAAATGTCTTACTTATAAGTAACTTTGAGGCAATTTATAGTGGAAAGAAGTTATTATACATTATTATTTTTTCATAAGCAGAAGAACATATGTAAACTACAATCTCCATAATAATTGTTAAATGCTAACAACCTTTACTATTACCCTTTATCGTACCATATATATATATATGGTACGATAAAGGGTTAGTATATATATATATATATATATATATATTATATAATATATATATATAAGCTAGTTGTAAAGCTGTTTTGTGAGTATTTCCTTGAGAATGTTGTAGTAAGTATGCCAAAATTGGGTTACATCGTGGTTGGTATCGTAACACTGCTTTTCATCCATCAGCGAAGCAGGCGACGTTGGGTTTGGGTAGTAGTTGGATGGGAGGCCGTCTTCCGCGTTCACATTATGTAGCGATCTGTGGTTCGGATCCCACGTAAAGCAATAGATCCCTTCCGTCAAATGACCTTTGTTGTTACGAAAGAGGTTAAATAATCCAGTCTAACAAAAACTGTATCGAAACGTTATCATTCATAATTTTTTCCACGAGTAAGAAATTATCTCGTGTGTGTAACTGTATATATATATATATATATATATGTTACAGTCAAAGTGTGTAACCAGCCATTTCGCGTAATGGCTGAAACTTTTAGTTATTTCGCGAAATGGCCGTTTCACTTGGTCATTTCGCGAAATGACTAAAATCTTGTCATTACGCGCAATGGCTGAAATTCCACCTTGGTCATTTCGTACAAGATCATTTGCCCGGTTAGGTCAAATGTATGCCCTTGACAATTGGTTAGGTTAACCAGTGTTATTTTCGTTAGTTTTAACGAAAATAACACGACTTAACCTAACCAATTGTCAAGGGTATACAGTTGACCTAACCGGGCCTTCAATGGTGGACATCGGAATAACATTGAAGGCCCGGTTAGTATTTGAAAACCTCTATATTGAAAATTTAAATTCAAATGTGTTCAAATGTTCAAATGTGTTCAAATATGTATTCGAAGAGTGTCTCTCACTTATTTGAACAGACCTGTGGATGTATGTATGTTTTAGCAGATTTAATTAGTTAAATAAAGGTTTCCAATTTTATTGTGATGTTTATGTTTGTTATTGGTATGAATTCATGACAAAAGTCATTTTAGCCATTTCACGAAATGACCAAGGTAGAATTTCAGCCATTTCGCGTAATGGCTGAAGATTTTAGTCATTTCGCGAAATGTCCAAGTGAAATAGCCATTTCGCGAAATGACTAAAAGTTTCAGCCATTACGCGAAATGGCTGGTTACACACTTTGACTGTAACAATTTAGGCCTGTTCAAAAATCAACTTTTTCTTATTTTCATAGGTTTCTGTACATTTTCCCATGCCTTTTGACCTGAAAAAGCCGAAAATCACAACTATTTTGACCTAGGATGTTGGGAAGCATTGCCGCATGGAGCTTTAAATTTTCTGCCTTGAAATCGGCCAAAGCGCCAATTCCGGGGTCCCTTGAATTATGTTTTGCACTTTAACTTTTGATCTAAACAGATAGAGCAACAAATTAGGTATCAAATGAAAGAGCATAAAATTAATAAATAATAATAATAATAATAATAATAATAATAAATAATAATAATTAATAATAATAATAATAATAATTATCTATCATTTTTCAGGAAACAACAGAAACTCAATCAGAATCTAGAAAACCATCTACAAGTTACAACTTCACAATGGCATTAAGCAAGGAGCTGAGGGAGCTCCGTGGGCGCACAGTTGATATCTCAGAACCTCCACGTACTGTCCACAGGCAGGTGTCAACTGGCCATCTACCAGATCTCTCACTGAAACTTTCCTGGTTGGATACCCTTCAGCTTTTATCAGTGGTTCCCAGCTTCCCACCAACAGACAGGCGTTCCAGTATTTCCTTAATCTTCAGAATTTACCGGAAAATGCAGGGAGGCCGATGGTTCAAGACCTTGCATATGAAACAGTTGAATCTATCATCCCATTCTGGCAGATGGCTAGGATCAAGACAATGACCAAGTACAACGCAATGAAGCTCTTCATGAAACTACATGAGAAACATCGTGCTCTGGTGAAAAGCAAAGGAAAAGCAAGTAACCCTGGAGGAAAATGAGGAGCATTTGTGCTGGAATTAGACAGCCTGTTCGATATAGGAGCTCCAGATGCAATCCAGGAAATACAGAACAACAGACTGTTATCCAGAGAGAAGGAAGATGAGGATATCAGGTTCTACGAAGACCAAAAGACTGAGAGGAAAGGTCATATGTCTGGTCATGACAAGATTTTTGAGACAAGATCCCTGCAGCAAGCAGCGAGGAATGAAAGACTGCAGCATAGACAAGAACAAGGTAAAACTAATTACTTTGAACGTCACAAAAAGTTTTAAGTTTTACTCCATTGCGATATTTAGCATGTACTTAACAATTACTGTCTTAACATGTTGTACTATTTTACAGCTGCAGCAGAACAAGAGGCAGTTGTTCATGTGGATGACATTACCTGGGGTGACTCAACTGACAACGACGCTAACACAGAGGACATGGATTACCATCAGCCTCGTCCTGGATGTTCTCACCATCAAGACACTGTGACTAGTGTGACTTTGACGTTTCCAAGGAAGGTCATGGAATGTGATGTCATCTGCAATACAGCTGATCGTCTTGGTTTATCCGACAATCAAGTTACTGCCATGGTTTCTGCCACCTTGAAAGCTGGAGGGGCTGATCTGGATAACTTCGTCATCTCAACCTCAACAACACGTCGCAACAGAATGCTGTCCAGGTATAATATCAGCCAGAGTCACATGTCCAAGTTTTGTAAAAAAACCCCACAGTACGCTGCCTTACACTGGGATGGAAAGTTGCTCAAAGATGTCTTGGGCAGTGAACCTGGAAGTACCTCAGAGACTTTAGCTGTGCTAGTGTCTGGTCCACCTTCATACACTGAAGGAAAGTTATTGGGAGTACCTGTCATCGACAATTCTTCTGGCACAGCTCAGGCTGAGGCTTCAATGGATTTACTGGAGACATGGGAACTTACGGATAATGTTACTGCCCTTGTTTTTGACACTACATCCAGTAACAGTGGAGTTCACAGAGGAGCTGCCAAACTGCTAGAGAAAATGCTGAACAAAAAGGTGTTTTATCTGGCCTGTCGACATCACATCCTGGAAATCCTAGTAGGAGCAGTTTGGGAGAAGCTGTTTGGGAAGGTGAAGGGGCCAGATAATCCCTGGTTTGAGCATCTGAAGGATGTTTGGACGGACTTGTCCAAGGAAAACCCAAAGTGCTGGCTATCAACAGCAAATGGCTGAAGGAAAAGAAGAACAGTGAAGAAATACTCCAAGACATTCTAACAGCAGAAAGGCTTCCAAGAGCCGACTACAGGGAAATGGCTGAACTGACAGTCATTGTTCTTGGAGGAACGCCTCCTCGAGGTATTCACTGGAGTCGACCAGGCGCCATTCATCAGGCCAGATGGATGGCCAGAAACCTGTACTCCATGAAAATGCTGATGTTTGCAGATCAACTTGAGTACGACTAAGACACTGTATCAAAGCTGGAAAGACTCAACACCTTCCTTGCGCTGTTCTACACTCCTGTATGGATGATGTCAATGGCTGCTGCAGATGCTCCCGTGAATGATCTAAGTCTAATCCAGGACATGTTGAAGTACAAGAAAACTGACCCAGAGCTTGCTGATGCAGTACTTAATAAGATGGAAAACCACAAATGGTACCTGACGCAGGAAGTCGTGCCATTTGCCCTGTTCAGCAGTAGATTGAGTGACACATTGAAGCACGACATTGCTGCCCAGTTACATGCCACTGAGAAGCCAGACAGCTTCAGAACAGGAAAGCCTCTATTCCAGAGAGTCACAGCTAAGACCACCCTGGTTGATCTCATTGGCCCAGAATCACATTTCCTGCTGGACACACTGAACATTGGATCCGAGTGGCTTCTGGAACCTGTCACGTCTTGGCCACAGAATGAGGACTACAGAAAAGCGTTGGACTATGTTAAGAATCTGAAAGCGGTGAATGACATTGCTGAACGTGGTGTCAAGATGATGAGCGACTTTGCAAATGTCATAACAACAGATGCCAAGCAAAGGGACTATCTCCTTCAAGCTGTGGAGTTCAACAGACGCCGCTTTGACAGCTTCAAGAAACAACTCTCAACAACTGACTGTGTAAATGTCATTATGAAATTAATCATCATGTAATGCTTTCACTTCTTGATCGATTAGACTTGTGACAAAATGTTAATCTCAAATTTGTGTCATGAATAAGGCGCCTTGTCTGCCTTGAGTGTGAGAAAACGAATTTTGTGATATTTCTGAAATCTTTGTATGTACCAATGTGCCATTTCTTGTTCCAAGACTATCATAATTGTATAAGTTAGAAAGAGGATTAAAAACACTTTAATTTGGTGCCTATTTTGTTGCTCTCTCTTGTTTAGATAAAAAGTTATAGTGCAAAACATGATTCAAGGGACCCCGGAACTGGTGCTTTTGGCCGATTTCAAGGCAGAAAACTTAAAGCTCCATGCGGCAATGCTTCCCAACAACCTAGGTCAAAATGGTTGTGATTTTCGGCCTTTTCAGGTCAAAAAGCATGGGGAAAAGTACAGAAACCTATGAAAATAAGAAAAAGTTGATTTTTGAACAGGGCTACTGTAACATATATATACCACATATATATATATATATATATATTAGGGTGTCACTTATTTCTATGGTAAGAATTGAACCATCAAGAAGTTTCTGTCTGACCCTCTAGAAATGTGACATTGCATGTAAAAACGCTGATTATGATGTTTCATGAGAAAATATTAATATTTAGAGGTCGCTCAAGGCCATTAAAATTTTGATGACGCGTCGTTACTTGTCCTAAATTGAAATGCGCTTCCTTTCTATGCCTCACCCCAGTATCATTTCAGTCCCCTTAATGGTAGGATGTGTTTGCATTAGTGTGTGTGTTATTTTAGTCTTTTAGACCTCCCTGATATAAAAAATCGCATAGTCATATCTATGACTAGTGTTGATGGACAAGAGAACCCTCCAAAGTGTGTGGTTGTTGACCTGGATACTGTGAAAGAAAAAAGCTTGGAAGACTTTGTAACAAAAAACGCAAAATCATTGTTCACGAAGCTCAACCTCCCAAATGAATTCTTAGAGAAAACTGCTGAGCAATGGGAAAAGGATACCCATTACCAGACTGCGAAAGAGACTGTAAAAACTCTAACTGTAACAAATGACTTCGCTGAACGTGCCGTTGCTCTCATCCAGGATTTTTCTGGATACCTAACCAAAGATGAAGAATAGCTACAATTTCTTCTCCAGGTTGTTGAAGACCATCGCAAGCATTGGACATTGGGACAAAAGCATACCTTGAGTGGAAATAATGATTAATCATAATAATTACGCTACTGTCTGATGTTAATGTACTTCATCTTAATATTATGATAATGTCGTGTGCACTTCCTGCTAATGTAGGAACATAATAAATTGTTTAAATACATTTGGAAATTGTTTATATTCACACCTTCTGAGAATCTCGTATCCAATACTTCGAAGCCGTTGAGTGACCTTTAAATATTAAAATAGCTCAATAAATCTTTGTACACAGTATTTTTACATCATATGGCATACTTTGATGGGTCAGAGCACGAAAACCTAAAAGTCGAAAAATAAGTGACACCCTAATATATATATATATATATATATATATATATATATATATATATATATAAGCAAACACCACGGGAAAAGGAAAAGGAAACACGAAGTCCGAGCGCTTTCGTGATATATTCACATCTTCAAGGAGAAACAAAAAGACGGAGATTACAAAGTAAATGAGTTAAATACACAAGCAAAAAAAAAAAAAAAAAAAAATTCCCAATCGGCAACTCAAATTAAAGACCATAAAACCCTCTAAAGATTTTTCTATAGATAACATAATCTGTAGGCTGCTAAATTACTAAATATAAAACTATATAAATGAAATTAGACAAAAAAAACAGTACAGAGAACAAAAATTATTATAACGGTTATTAGAACTAGTATTTAATTAAAGCAGGCAATTAAGTGGCAAGAATTTAATGAAAACAAAGGGAATGGTGCCATCGTCTTACAGAATATTCCAAAATTTCTACAAACAGTCTGAAAAAATTGTTTTCCCAATAGCCAACCAGTTGAAAAGTCCAATAAACCACCCAGCACCCAAAGATTATAAACAAAACAAATATTACAATTAAAATGGACACATAAGCATGTCAACAGTTCTTAAAATAATATTTATTTAACCAAGGCAAACCGTTAAGGGGCAAGAATGCAGTCAAGGAAACAATAGGCCCTTCGCCAACTTTCTAACAATGCACGAGTCTAATTTATACAGCCCAGGGCTAATATTAAGGACTAAGTCCGCATTATTCTTGATCACACTTGATTCAAGTATATTTCTGCTAACAATAGATTTGCTAAACCTTAATTTGGAAGCATTTTTCCAGTCACTGGGATGATTAGTATCTCTTACGTGAATGAAAATGGCGTTAGATTCCTGGCCACTTCTTATACTGTATTGATGCTGTTTAATACGTAACTCAAGGGTCTTATCAGTTTGGCCAATGTAAAATTTATTACATATTGTGCATGAGATTTTATATACACAACCCTGTTCACTTAAAGGGGAGTTCTTAATCAATGAATTCTTAATTACATCTAAATTTTTGAACGCAATATTTACGTTAAAAGTCCTCAGCAGATTCGGCTGATTATGGAATCATAACGCATAAACTGAAATTAACAGGAAAAGTAGGAAAATGGATATATAATTTTCTTACTTCGCGGCAGCAAGTCGTTACATTCCAAGGAATACCTTCATCAGAGTCAGAGGTCCGTAGCTCAGTACCACAAGGAACAGTATTAGTTCCATTACTCTTCATAATCATGGTAACTGACATAGATGATGAAGTTACCAAAAATAGCACAGTAATATCCTTTGTTGATGACAAAAATTAGTAAAAAATAAGAAACCCAGATGATATAGAATCTCTACAAACAGACATGAACAGAATCTACAATTGGTCAGAAGGCAACAATATGAAATTTAACACTGACAAATTTCAACTACTAACGTACGAAAGAAGGGAGGACCTAAAATCTATGGAATACTATTCCCCAAATGGACCCGAAATTCAGGGAAATTCTAAAGCAAAAGATTTAGGAGTTATAACGACTGATGACGCAAAATTTGAAACACAAATTAAAATAGTAGTAAATAAAGCAAAAAGAATAACTGGACAGATACTGAGAACCTTTAAAAGAATAGACAGGAATATAATGATTCCTCTGTTGAAAAAAACAGATCATACCCAAGTTGGAGTATTGCTCAGTCTTAACATCCTCATATAAAAAAAAGATACATTAGTCAGCTAGAAGGGATTCAGAGAAGCTTCACAACCAAGATCAATGGATGCAAAGAACTAAATTACTGGGAAAGGTTACGTGAATTCAATTTATATTCGCTGGAAAGAAGAAGAGAGAGGTACACCATTATTTACAAGAGGAAAATAATGGAGGAACTTGTCCCTAATCTCACTTTGAACCTTATAACCACTCAAACAACAGTGGAAAGTAGGAAAGGAAGAATATGTCGTGTTCCCAAATTAAAGACTAGGCGGGGAACATCCTCAACCGTGAAGGAAAATAGCTTTGTTGTAAGAAGGCTAAAACTGTTCATCGAGCTGCTCAAGGAAATACGGAAAACGACTGGTGTAGTGGTGGAAATCTTCAAAAGAAGAGCAATACCAGAAGAACACCATAAAGCCGGGAGGACCTGGCCATGTGAAGTGGAGAGCGCAAGAAACCAACTTTCTACTTCACCAGGCCAACTTAAGAGGAGGGGCAACAAGCCTGACCTCCGTGAAATGAGGAATCATCGCACGGAACACTTGAAATGTTGAAAGGAAAGATATATATATATATATATATATATATATATATATATATATATTTTTTTTTAACTGCAAACAACACACAGTATAATTAATGTAAAGAACGACGCTTGTGTAGAAGAGCGTTCCGCACAAGATGAGGAGGGAGAACGAACAAATGAAAAATGATACCTCCCGGGAATCGAACCCGGGATCATCCGATTGCCGGTCAGATATGCTATCTACTACACCAGCGTTTCTTAACCTTTTTCGACATCAGCACCCCCTGTGGTTAGGTCTAGGCAGTCCAGCACCCCCTTCACCTGGTTAGTAGCAAAAAGTTAGCAAACGTTAGTAGCAAAAAGCACCACGCAAATACAAAACAAATAAGAATATGAGTACAATTTATAGTTGACCAATAATATTTTGAATAAAAAGATATCAAGTTAAAGCAAAGTGAACATACATTTAAAAGCAGCACATTTAGAGTAAAAAATAAACGAGGAAAATTTTAAAACGATATTAAGACAAGACGCACAAAGAATTATATTTACAAATTCAAACCTAAATACTTTCTTGAATATAACAATATAATAAAATACTCGTTCTTGAATATAACAATAGATCAAGCGGCCAAAAGAAATGTTAAGAATAACAATCAAGGAGAATTACTTACCCCCTAATCTTGGGGTCAAAATCATGCAAAAAAAAGTAAATTTCCTGTGACGCAGAGTCAACGTCTTCCTTTTCAATATTAATGGTGATAATGTAAACGTATAAATAAATCTTTCGTAATTAAATATATATTCAAATTCTCATACAATAATTTCTGTTAATAAAATAGAAAAGATTAGGAGTTTGTTCAGGAGTTTGGTTAACGGACCTAACGTATTCATACTGCACATGACAGAAGCCCTTTTCCAGCATCCCCTAAAATCGATTTCAGGACCCCCTGGGGGTGCTAGCACCCCAGGTTAAGAAACGCTGCACTACACCAAGGACCTCGATCAATCAGAAGTCGTAATTCTCCTACATACGAGCAGAAACCAATGCCCTGAGGGGGCACCTTCGCATGCCGTACATATATACATTTTAACTGCAAACAACACACAGTACAATATAATTAATGTAAAGAATGACGCTTGTGTGTGTGTGTGTGTGTGTGTGTGTGTGTTTTAAGAATCAAGGATCTACAGATCTACAGAAGCTAAGACTAACAAAGACCCTAAGATCCACTCTAAGGTTAGCCCGAGAGAAAGAAGAGTAAGGGGTTAAAGAGAATATGGAGTTAAGTAAGTAAGAAAACCTATCATCCGTGAGTTAACATTCATTCAGAAAAAGAGCGAGAAAGACTCCCGATCATCATCCGCCGGCCACTCCACTGCCGACAAGTCGGAAAAATAGTCGAAGAGAATAGGAAAGGGGTGAAAGATGAAAAGAAGTAAAATAAGAACGCTTACAAACCATGCAAACACAGTCTTAACTCAAAGAAACACTGGCATACCATGCAAACTACATACATGCAAGTAAAGAGAGGATGAAAAAAGAAAAAAGTATGAAGAGTATAGGATGTGTTAAAGAATATAGGATACGTTAAAATAGTATAGTATGCAAGAAAATTGCTCTCTGTATAAGAAGAAAAAGCTCAAACAACTCTTAAAATTCGGCTCTTTATTGCGAAACCTCATTTCTGAAAGATCGATTGATTTCCTTTCATTGTAAAATAATGAAAATGCACAAACGCTCCATACTTATTTATTTATTATTAGATAATTTGTATGTAGGACTATCTTTTCGCGGTGCCTTTTATATAATAGCTCATAAATTCTATTGAGGAAGATAAAATGCCTTTTAGTTGCTTCAAAAAGTTAAATTACTGGCTGAGAACTAAAATTCATTGCCTGCAGAAGACGTGTTGTGATTTACCGATCTTCGCCTGGAAAGTATCGAGGCATTTTTATCATGGAAGTTATTCTATGTAAGTATTACATATTAAGAAAATGTATTTGACATTCTCTCTCTCTCTCTCTCTCTCTCTCTCTCTCTCTCTCTCTCTCTCTCTCTCTCTCTCTCTCTCACACACACACAAAAACTTACATTTCTATGTACTGTATTCTACTTTCTGGTTCATTAATTTTATACTTCTCAAAAAATTAATAATCTAACCTCCTAACCTCTATTCTTCCAAAAGCGGCTGTACGACATTTATTATATTATTATTATTATTATTATTATTATTATTATTATAAATAATAGAACTTTAGCTTTAGTACAGTGTGACTATAGACGATAGTCAACAGTTTTCTCAAAGGAACAATTTTTATGTACAATTTATATACAATTTTCGGAGCAATCCAAGAATAAGCCCCCCCCCCCCCCAAAGTCCCCAATCCAAGAAAATGCACCCAAGTCAGACCTCAATCCAAAAAACAGCACCCCAGTTCGACCATAATCCAAATTTTAGGATTTTAACATCAACATTCCTCGAAAACTTTGTCCAGGTCATTGCTTGATTGCAGTTAGCACACAACATCACTTTTTTTAATAAGATTTTTTTCCTTACACCAATTTATTACTGGCATTGGATCTTCAACCAATAATGGTAACACTTCAGTTTGAAGTGCTACCATTATTATGGAGTGCTTATTCTTGGATTCTTGGATCGAAACCTACGGTAAAATTACTGAATGCCCGGTTAGGTTAATTGAATACCAGGTTAGGTCAACTGTACGCCCTTGACGATTGGTTAGGTTAAGTCGTGATAGTTTCGTTAAAACTAACGAAAATATCACGACTTAACCTAACCAATCGTCAAGGGCGTACAATTAACCTAACCGGGCATTCAATTAACCATTTTAGATCAATTAACTCCATTTTAACTCCATTTTAACTGCACTTTAGGGCAATCCAAGAATAAGCATCCTCGTTCGACCCCAATCCAAGAAAAAGCACCCAAAATTGATTTGGGGGTGCTTATTCTTGGATTGTTCCCAATTTTCATATGTAACTTCTGTTTTTTTAACTGATCAAGTCATTCAAGTTTCTCGTAGCAAAATGATCGGGTTTAAGGTTCTTAAATAGGACTTTTTCGACACGGTAAACGGTACGTAAATGGATGTATACAGTACACCTAAAACAGAAACTGGTCAAGTGGACACACATAAAAAAAGGTCTACCAAGGTGTCCGAAAAAGCCATTCTGAATTGTCCGTATAAAAGTGGATTTTGATGAATCCTATATACTATTGAGCTAAAATGTGTGTGTGTGTGTGTGTGTGTGTGTGTGTGTGTGTGTGTGTCCGCTTTTTTCGGAACCGTGCACAGCCTAAACGGCATATCGGAAAATTCTGCAACCACCACCAACTGATAGCCCATGAACTGACGATGTGCTCTGTCAAGTTTCCCGGTCCTAGGTCACCGGTTACTGGGTCCGAAGGCCCCAGCACCGCGATAAAACTACAGAAAAGAACGCAGCCGTGAAAATCTTGAGCTTCACATCTATACTGTGATATATACTGCTACTCGCCCGGAGGGCGGGAAGCAGTATAATGGGGAGAGGGGGTGGGGTAATTGGGGGAGTGGGGGTGGGGGTGGGGGTAATGGGGAGAGGGGTGGTGGGGGTAATGGCTTTTTACTTTTGTGTGTGGGGTTAATGGGGGAGTGGGGGTGGGAGGGTGATGGAGTAGAGGGGTGGGGATAATGGGGGTAATGGCGTTTTTGTTTTTTTTTGTAGCTTAGCCACTTCTTCCTATGAGGGCCGCATATAATATAATAAAAAAAATACATGAAAAAATGAAAAAAAAAAGTCTTTTTCTCTTTACATTTGTGACTGATTGGATAGCCCGAAAGGACACAATTTAATTGGGATATTAAGCTCCATTCTTTCATCGATTTACAGTTACGATTCATTACAATTTTTTTAATTATATTACCGATATTTTATAAAGTATTGGTGGTTACGATTGTACCATCCAGTGATATGCCATATATATATGAGATATATGTGATATGCCATACTTTTGTCGCTTAGCCACTTCTTCCTATGAGGGCTTCATATAATATAACTTTAAATCTACAACCAATAAAGAGAAAATGAAGTAGTGAAAAAAAATCCGGAGGGCGATAGTGAGCGATAGCGAGCTACCGCTTGTGAAGACCTAATGAACTGACTACTTTAATTATCTCGAACATTACAGATTTCGTCAAAGGCATTAAAACATAGTTTAACTTTTGTGACTATACTAAAACAGGTTGAAAAAGTGTACCAGACGACCACACACACACACACACACACATTACATTATCATTATATATATATATATATTAATATTATATAGATATATATATATATATATGTATGTGTGTGTGTGTGTGTGTGTGTGTGTGTGTGTGTGTGTGTGTTCAATCAGAGGAGGAAAATGAAGGTAAAAAACAAAAACTAAATAATGTTTGGTAAGTCAAAGCAGACCAAATGTGGGAAGTGTTATAAAGTTATAAAATTAAACAAATACAACCTCTGTTTGAAAGAAAGCGCAATGATTAATGAATACAACTTTTGTAACACGACAGACATATCCACTGGTTTGAGATACACATTATGAAGGAAATTTAAGCACTGTGAGTGCATCAACCTTTAGACTTTAGAGAGAATTTTAAAACTGAAGCTAAGAGAAAAACAATAAATTATTCGGTCGTTTTGTATTTGTTTGTATCTCACATGTTTGTAAAACCCGCAAATCACAACGAATTTGGTAGTGGGGGAAAAGAAGCAAGGAGAACGTGTAATTTGGAGGATTAAAATAGCGACGTAGCAAAATATGTTCAAAAGGTCAGTGAAATAAATGAAAATATCTTTCATGCGAAATCAAATAATATAATCTTTGAAAGTAACATTTACAACGAAAGTAAATAAACAACCCAAATAAAATAGAAACAGAAGATGAACAAACTGTCTACTGTACTTAAAACTTAGTAAAAATTATGAGGGAATTTAATATCCCTTGGATTACGCCCCGCTTCACGCCATTTCCATTGTCCTTTACGATCCAGAAGCGAGGATGCTCGAAGTGAGAATTCCAAATTTGGGAACTCTGTCCTCTTTTGGGAATGACTCAGGCAAAAAGGGAAAGAACCTACCTGAACCGAACCTTCCTTATACCTCTAAACTTAACCTAATCTAACTTTACTTCACTTAACCTAACCTAACGTACATGAGAAAAGTCTCATTTAAGATTCTTTCATATTTCTCGTTCTTCGACGAAAGTTGAAAAGGAATGATCTAAAGTGCATGGAAAGAGACCTATCCTTCATGGTAGACCTATCCTTCGTGGTAGACCTATCCTTCGTGGTAGAAATGTCTTTATGTCTTTATGTCTTTATGAGTCCACCAGATGGGTAAACTCCAAATATTATAAATAAACAGAGGCAAATATGGTTACTACTTTCTATATGACCATTAAAAAAACCTTTTTGAACGTGATGAAAAAGAAACGCATCCAAATACGAATTAAGCTGTAAATACTATCACCCAGACATATGCAATAGGGCGGAGTGAAAAACTCATTTTTCGAATTTTCAAATTGGCTAGTGTGGAAAATGTGTGGAGTAGTGAGGAAATGAGCTGGTATAAATTTAAAATCATAACATTAATATCTTCAGGTGCCACAATGACCTTCAATATTGCAAAAAATTGAAAAAAAGCAGATTTTAACCAATAATTACAGAAGAGTCCAGGATGCACAATAGACAAGAATTTATTCACACTTGTATAAAAATAGCTCAGTCAACCTTTAAAAAAAGTTTCTATTTTCTAAAAACAGTTTTCTATAGTCAGCTCACTCAGCTGTCACGTGAGTACCTCGGTTCAGTGTAGCTGTCGCTCTCGTAGCAGGTGGGTGTTCTGTTGTTGGCGTTACTCAGATAGTCTAAACTATATTTCTATATATTTTGCATTTCTGTATTGTGTTGCCCTAAGTTTGCCATGTACTATTAACTGAAATTAACGTATAATTGATATTAGCTCTTTCTTTTTCAGATTTGTATACTTTCAAAATGTCTCGAGTTTGTGCAAAATCAACCAGGGCCTCAACTGAGTGCCCCATGTTTGGTATGGGGGAAGATTTGTGGCACAGGAATCTTCCTACATACGAAGGAGTTTTTAAATATTACTTGTTTGTAAGAAACGATTTGAAACAGAATACTAATAAAGATCCTTCAATATCTCAAATATTAGAACAAGTTGTTGATAAATTGAAAACAATTTGGAAAGTGCTTCCGTCCCAATTCTGTCAGACAGGCGAATTGAAACAATGTTCAGCAGCTACCACGAAAAGTATCGTGTCATTATGAAGCCATACCAAAGCAGAAAAAATTCTGAAGCTTACAAAGCAAAGATTGATATGTTCAAAAAAGAAGCACACACGAAACTTTTTGACATTGCAGCGTGCAAGTGCAAAGTACTAACACAATGTTCTTGTCCCAAAAAAAAACGGTTCCAAAGGAAGAAGTGACGTTCCTCTTAGATCAAAGGAGTGAAAGAAAACTGTTTATTGATAGAGTAGATATTACACTCTCAAAGAAAAAAGCATCTACGTTGCTAAGAAAGCAAAAAGAAGCTGTGAGGCTCACCAAAGAATCTTCACAGGAGAAATTGCAGGATACAAATGTTGAATTATCATCATCGACATCAAATAGTGAAAGTGAATCTGGAGAAATATCAGACGATACATTTCCAGAGCCAGTTAGCTCGAAGAGAAAGCTCGAACAACCTGAAGAACAATTATTCAAGAAAAGGAAACCTACAAATCTACCTTCAGTGGCTACTGCTTGTGACAGGACTGCAGTTTCAGATCGAGTTGCAGCATTCATTGTTAGTGCAGTATTGCAAGATATTGGAGAAGTTTCTATTGACAATACATCTGAAGTAGTGGATAGGAGTAAAATCAGAAGAGAAAGACAAAAGAAGAGATCAGAAATTATGAAAGATCAAAATCAGGTCCCAATCAGAGGAATCTATTTTGATGGTCGAAAAGATTCTACACTCTTCCAAGAAAAAAAAAGAGTCCAAAGTATATCAGAAGAAGGTAACAGAAGAACATATCACTTTAGTGAGAGAACCTGGTTCAGATTATTTGGGCCATTATTCTGTGAATTCTGGATCAGCTGAAGAAATATGTAAAGGAATGTTTGAGTATATTGGAAATAATGACATGAACCTGGAAAACCTTGTTGCCATTGGATGCGATGGTGCAGCAGTCAACACTGGAGAAAAGGGAGGCGTTATAAGGCTTATAGAATTGAAGCTGAAGAAGCCAGTTCAACATTTAGTGTGCCAGCTCCATGCCAATGAATTGCCATTACGCCATTTAGTTGCAAAGCTGGATGGAAAAACATCTGGCCCCCGCGGATTCACCGGTCCTATTGGAAGGGAATTAGAGAACTGTGAGAGTCTTCCTATTGTCGAGTTTGAAAGGATTGATGCTGAGGAACCAACTGTAAACTGTGAAGATCTTAGCACCGACCAAAAATATCTAATTGATATTCATCAGGCCATAACAAAGGGATATTGCTCTCCAGATCTTGCTCATCGTAGTCCAGGCAAAATGGCACATTCACGATGGCTGACTACAGCAAATCGTTTGCTTCGTCTATACGTTTCAACTGTAAGTCCATCTGAGAACCTCATGAACATTGCTTCTTTTATAATGAAGGTCTACATCCCAATGTGGTTTTCTATTAAGCAAAGTACGTCTTTTGTCAATGGCTCAAAACATGTTTTCAAAACTATTGAACTAACAAGAACACTGAATGACGAAGTAAAGGATATTGTAAAACCCTGTCATACAAAGAAATGCATTTTTTGCAAATCCAGAAAATATTCTAGCATCAATGATTCATGATGACCGCAACGCCATAAGAGAATTAGCGTGGAGGCGAATAAAGAAAGCAAGGCAAACAAACAAGGAAAAAGTTGTGAGGCGTTTCACAGTACCTGTTATTCAATTTGAAGCTACTGATTATACTGATTTAATTAATTGGCAAAAATGCATTGTCACTGAACCCCCTGTGACAAGACACCTGACAGAAAATGAGATTGAAGAATTCATAGAAAACAAGAGTACCCCTCCATTCGAGAAATTCCCTTGTCATACACAAGTAGTAGAAAGAATGGTAAAATTAGTGACTGAAGCATCATCAAAAGTATTTGGATTGAACGCGCGAGATGGCTTCATAAGATCAACACTTCAGTCACGTAAAAAAATGGCATCATTCGAAAGTAAAGCTGAATATAAAGTTTAAATAAAACGTTAATAGAAAAAACATGCGCAAGGATGGGTGGTTGGGAGGGCATGGGTGGAGCTCGACACGCAGCCACCTCCTCGTGGTGAGTTCTGGATTATTTAGATCATTAATCAAAAGAATATTGATCTAAATAAACTAAGAGCTGCGTAATTCAGTAACTATTTTGGTAATTGGAACACTTAATATATAATAATAACAAGTAAGTTTCAGTTATTGTACTAATGCAGAATATAAGAAAATCATTATATTTCACTTTTTTCGACGGCTTTGTGGCACCTGAAGATATAATTTCGCAGGACTAATATTTATGCACAGTCATTATCTATAGCACCCACATATTTTCCGCACTAGCCATATTTGAATTTCAAAAAAAAGTTTAAAAACCTCATTTTCGATCCGCCCTAATATGCAAGTACCCTGTTATTTTCACGTTAAAGGGAGCACAAAGAAGAGATTGCAGAACCAAACACGATAAATTTACTGAAGGAAGAGAAATCAACGATGAAGACAAAAATTTTTTTTAAGGAATGAAGACACTTGGCTCTTCTTGTCAGGAAAGCAAAAACACTTCTTCAGATGCTCAAAATTATGCTTCTCATCAGTACATATATTACCCACAATAACAAATCAGTTTGTGGTGTGAATGTTGTTATATAAACAACAACAGCGACATAGCTCCCACTACCAAATTAACACAACAACTGCAATATACTCACTTCCAACAGTGGCATCAAACTCTGCACCTTTAGTACTTTCAGCAAGCACATCGTTCATCTCAGGAGCACAAAACAGGAAGGTAAATGCAAAAAAATAAAAAATACTATGCACACTGATGTTAGATGAACGTTCATGACATGTAGAAACTGATAAATTGATTTGAAATTAGAGCACGAGAGGAAAATTGACAAAACAACTAACGGAAAACGATCATTTGGAATAAATATTAATACTTTCATCAGCATACCGTCCACGCACGGTAGTGCATGGACAAATCCTTTTTGACCCAGACCAGCACTTCGCAAACGGCTATTCTGAAGGCTATAACGTTTTTCTGAAGAAACTATACCACACGCACTTTACACCAAAAGGTAGAGGACGTCGTCGCGAATAATTTAATGTAAACATCAAACAAATTTGTCTACTACAAAAAAAGTTTAGAGCAAAGTTTGTGGCCAAAATGTTGTTCAGCTGCGTAAGCTGTCCATCCATGTGAGGGGTTGGATAAAGCTTATTAGTCGAGAGTTCTAAGCTCCGATCAACGGAGCTATTTTACAATTTGTGCTGTTTGTGGTAAAAATAATTAATAAATAATTTTGTGCATCTAGTTAGACCACGCTTGTACATTTTGTGAAATCGAGGAAGAGCAAGTCAGTCCATAAATTTACAAAATAACCACAGCCATAAAAATTTTGAGTTTCACACCCAAAGGTAGCGAGATCAAATCTGTGAAGCTGCACTCAAAATGTAAGTGGTTCGTGAGCTTAAACTAAATGTTAAGTTCTCACTGGCTTAAAAACTTTTGTTGAAAAGGTAGGATACGCCTTAATTTTGTGTAAATTTTGTGTTAAAAACAAAAATGCATTGCCTGAAAAATCATGGACTAGACTAGACTGAAAAGTGCGTCCTGCAAAAAGGCAAATCTTTTTTTGCATACATAATAAACTTTAAAAAGAACAGAACAAGAATAACAAACCAAAAACATTTGCGGTTAAAAATGCAATAATCTATATTATAATAAGAGAGCCGTCCGTCCGTCCGTCCGTCCGTCCGTCCGTCCGTCCGTCGCCGTCCGTCCGTCCGTCCGTCCGTCCGTCCGTCACACTTTCAGAAATTGTGAGAAAAAATTGTGAGAAAAAAATTCAGAAATTGTATTACGGGCGGCAATGTGAAGCTCAAGATTTTCATGACTGTGTTCTTTTCTGTAGTTTAGCCTGTCTGTTTGTCTGTTTGTGAAATTTATCCCGGGCAGTAATGGGGGAAGGGTGGGGGTGGGGGTAATGGGGGATGGGTGTGGTAATGGGGGGGGTGGGGGTAATGGGGGAGTGGGTTAGCCCCCAAGTTGTATGAATGGGGGTGAGGAGGTTTTGGGAGATACCAGATTCAGAAATGTTGACACAATGTGAAGCTCAAAATTTTCACGGCTGGGTTCTTTTTTTGTAGTTTAGCCTGTCTAACCGTCAGCGAAGCGGCGGGAACTGTACTAGTAATAATAATAATGATTGGGGCTGTCTAACCTCCTTCGCAAAAACTAAGGTCATATGACGGAGAAACCTACAGCTTTACGTGGGATCCGAACCACGGGTCGCTACATAATCTGGACGCGGAAGACGGTCTCCCATCCAATTTCTACCCAGACCCAATGTCGCTTAACTTCGCTAATCAACGGGAAGCGGTGTTATTAAAAATGCAAAGTTAAAACATTTGGCTGCAGCTCTTAGAAAGAATATATATATAATATATATATATATATATATATATATATATATACCTTACCTTATGAACCTTATATTGTTTCGTGTGTTGGTTTCTCTTCACACGGAGGTCAAGCTGGTGGCCCCGCCTCTAGGTATGGCTCGGTGTAGGAGCGAGTTGCTTTCTTGCGCTCTCCACCGTCCATAGCCAGGCACGCCCAGCTCGTCTGGTACCGTCCTGAGTCAGGCATCCAGTCTTCTCTTGAAGACTTCAACTTTGAGCCCCGTTACGTTTCTGAGGTCCTTTGGAAGCTGGTTGAAAAGTCTTGGCCCCCTGACAACCAAACTATTTTCCTTCAGAGTTGAGGAAGTCCCTTGTCGGGCCTTTAATTTGGGAACACTACACATCTTGCCTTTCCTATTTTCCAGTGTTGTTTGAATGGTAATTGGGTTTAGTTTTAGGTTTGGTACCAGTTTTTCGATAATTTTCCATATGTAGATTATGGTGTACCTCTCTCTTCTTCTTTCCAGGGAGTACAGATTTAGTTTACGTATTCTTTCCCAGTAGTTGAGTTCTTTGCAGCCATCAATCTTTGCTGTGAAATGCCTTTGCGTTTCTTCTGGTTTATTAGTTTCTTCCTTTTTATATGGGGACATCAACACTGAGCAGTATTCACGTTTTGGTATAATCAGTGTTTTTAGCAGGGGAATCATTACTGTCCTGTCCCTTCTCTTGAACGTTCTTAGTACCTGTCCCGCAACTCTTTTTGCTTTATTTATCGCTATCTGATTTTGTGTTCCGAATTTCGCATCATCGGTCATTATTACCCTCAGATCGATCGCTTTCGTGCTTCTCTGAATTTCCTGTCTATCTGGAGCATAATATGCAGTCTAAGTTCCTCTTTTCTACCATATCTCAAGAGCTGAAATTTCTGGGTGTTAAAAGTCATGTTGTCTACTGACCATTTGTATATTTTGTTCGTGTCTCTCTGCAAGGCCTCCACTTCATGTACATTGCTGATTTTTCTGCTGATCTTTGTATCGTCTGCAAACGATGTTACTATACTGATGCTGTTTACTCCGCTGTCTATGTCTGTTAGCATGATAATGAACAGGAGTGGGGCCAGTACTGTCCCTTGGGGTACTGAGCTGCGTACTTCCGATTCTGATGATGATATACTTGAATTTTGACGACCTGCAGACGTTCTCTGAGGAAGTTGTAGATCCATTTTCCCACTTTGCCTGTTATTCCCATATATATTTCATTTTATGTGCTATTATACCATGATCACATGTGTCGAAAGCTTCAGCAAAATCTGTGTGTATATAACATCGTACTTGTCATTGCCTTCCAGTGCATCTAGGATATTGTTGTAGTGTTCTATTAGTTGTGATAGGCATGATCTACCTGATCGGAATCCATGCTGATTTTCGTTGAATCTTTCCCGTGTCTCCAGGAAATCATAAATTTTCTCTCTAACTATTCTCTCAAATATTTTGGTGAGGTAGGACGTCAATGACACTGGTCTATAGTTCTTTGCTTGAGATCTGTCCCCTCCTTTATATAAAGGGACAATGTTTGCTCTTTTCAAGATGCTCGGTATTTCCCCAGTGTCTAGGGATCTTCTCCATATCCAGTATAAAGGTGTAGCTATTTCATTTTTACAGTTTTTAATCAATAATGCGTTCCAATTGTCCGGACCTGCAGCTGAATGTGGTTTCATTTGTCCTATAGCTTTCGCTACATCTTCTGGGGTAAAATCAAAGTCTGTTATATACTCTCCCTGCAATTCCTCTTCAAAGAATGCATCTATGTCAGGTATTGCTTTGTCACTTTTTGGGGTACTGAAAACTGATTCATATTGAGCTCTCAATGTTTCAGCTATTTCTTTTGGATCGTCGGTTAGTTCATTATTTCTCGTCCTTAAGGGCCCAATAGCAGCGCGCGTTTTTGTTTTCCTTTTTGCATAGTTATAGAAGTATTTTGGATCTTCCTTTGTTGCTTCTACCGCCTTTTCCTCTTCCCTTTCTGTATGGTCCTTAATCAGGGCTTGTATTTCCCTGTCGATACCTTCCAGTTTTTCTTGTATTGCTTTCCTGTCATTATCTCCGCAGTTGCCTAACTTCGCCTCCACTCTCCTTCTTTTGCAGAATAGTCTTCTCTTTTGCCTCTCTAGCCAGTTCCTCTTTCCTTTTGGCTGTGATTTCGGAGCATATTTTTCTAAATTTCTCAGCGTTTTTTCTTCCAAGGTTGTTAGCATTTCTTCAGTTGTTTCATTCTCGAAAATTGTTCTCCACTCTATTTGGGCCATATGCGATCTGATCGCTTCCCAATTTATAGTCTTGGAATTTAAGTTAAAGACCCCCCAAATTTGCTCCTTTCCTCAATATGTGTATTGTCTTTTAATGCTGTCGTCATATTTGTTGATATCTCGATTAAGTTGTGGTCTGAGATAATGGTTGGGGTTATTTTTGTATCAGCAATCAAGTTTGTGTTATTCGTGAATACCAGATCCAGGCAGTTATTTTTTCTGGTATTTTCTGTTATCTCCTGTGTCAGCATAAACTCATTTATGAGAGCCATCATCATTTTTTGCTTGCTCCTGGTCTTCTCTTGTGTCCCCCTTGTCCTGGTGTATATATATATTCCTAGCCACCTTTTTGTATTTCATAAATGGGAAGTTAAAGTCTCCGCAGATCATTATATTGGGGGATGGAGGGTTTATGGCCTTTCTTAGCTTTCTGATGTCATCACTGGCCTCCGAGAATTTTTCGGTTGGGGTGCTTGGAGGTCTATAGATGACTATTAGTATCACTTTAGTTTTTCTATTTTCACTGCTAGTAGTTCCACATAGCTGTTTGATTTACTTATTATCGTCTCTGTCATATGACCTTCCTGTACATATATAGCACAGCTACCTTTACGTCTCGTCGTTCTATCCGCTCTTAGTAAGTTGAAGCCCTCTATATTTATCTCTTTCTTATCAATACAATGTTCGCAGTTTTCACAATTTCCTTGGCAATCCTTAAGATGAGTTTCTGTGAGGCATGCGATGTCCGCCCTTGTTTCGTCCATAAATCCTTTCAGGTGCGAAACCTTATTGAGTGATTGGTTTGGTCTTATTCCTTGAATATTAGCCAGGACAATTTTTATGTTCTCTGTTTTTCATTGCCCCTTGCACATTTCAAGTTCGTTTTCCTTCGATATCGCTTGATTCGTTGCCCTATGATCCTCCGAGAGAGATCCGTTTCCGTCTACTTGTACTGATAACTTCTTGCCCGGTAGCGGTTTGGCTCGGGGGTTTCCAGCTGTGTCAACTGCATGTGGATGACATTTAGCATCCGTAGCGTGTCCGCGATGTTGAAAAAATTTTCTTGTTCGCTTATTGTGTTCCTATTGTTATTCCTATTGTTATTGTTATTCCTATTGTCATTTAAACTTTGTCCTTTGTTCTTTGAGTCCGTCAGGAGATGTTGATAGTAGCATTTTTTCCCGAATTTGCAGGTTCCATATTTTGCATAAGTCCTGCAAATGTCCGGGTAGTAGAATTTGCATCTGTCTCCAAATTTACAATGACCATTATTATAGAAGAAATTGCATATTGGGGGGATGTTCATATATACATTGTCCTCTTTTAAATCTGCAATTATCTTTTACATAATATCTGCATATAATTCCTTCCCCAAGCAGTTTTCGCAGAAAAATTTTATCCCATTAAATTGCTTTGCGTTCGTTATAAAGGGATTTTTTCCTCTCCCCATTCTAGGCATTTAAAATCAAAAAGTAGCTGACAAAAATCACACCTCATCGCCCCTGTCTCATCTGTTGCATCCTTACAGATACCACAGAGTTGCGGGTATGTATTCATTTCCATGTTGCTGAATTGACTCAAAAAGGGGTATTATGGGAGGTATTGGGTGGGGGATGACTCAAGCTGAGTGAGGGAAAGAATTCTCCGTTACTCCGGGGAGCGGGGATGGGGGATATGGCACGCTGTATACTTCTCACTGATTGGTGCTCTCGACTGTAGCTGCGGGGGATAATGAGGGCTATTTGCAGACACTTCAAAAGCCAGCTTTCATCACGAAGAGACTCTCGGAAAAAATATTGTATATATTAATTCACTTTGTTTTTATTTTTTATTTTTTTTGATAAATGCCGCGATTTTTACTTTTTTAAAAAGAAATACCACATTCACTATCAATTAACTCACAATATCGGCACCGTTTAAAACTGATTAACTGCAGATTTTTACTGTAATATATATATATACAGGGTGGGCGGAAAAGTAGCTCCCTATTTTGGATTGGTAAAAAAATACGTATATTATCCATTTATTTCAGAAGAAATAATATGAAAAGGTAGGCATACATGGTAGGTTTTCTCTAAAATTCAATGTGGGCTCCAACTCTTTCCACCAGCTTCTGGAGCCACCCAGGAATGGCGTCCACTGACTTTAGCAGGAACTCCGGCGGGATGGAGGACATGACTTCCCGAATTCGGTCCTCCAGTTCTTCCAATGTCCTCGGTTTGGTGCGGTAGACTTCTTCCTTTACCCACCCCCAAAGAAAGAAGTCGCACGGTTACCGCTGAAAAACGGCAGAATCGGTTCAGTGTAACGGTGTGGTGTGGTATGACCTCAGATCAGGTTGTGGGCCCGTTCCTTCTGCGCAACACCATGAATGCTGAGCGGTACCTTGCTATGTTGCGAAACGAGGTCTGGCCGGTTGTCAGCACATGGGAGAACATCGATGATCTGATATTTATGCAAGATGGCGCCCCTCCGCACTTCGCTCTTGTTGTCCGTGAGTGGCTGGATGCCCACTTCCCTGGGCGTTGGATGGGTCGTCGTGGTCCACATCAATGGCCAGCCAGGAGCCCCGACTTGACACCGTGCGACTTCTTTCTTTGGGGGTGGGTAAAGGAAGAAGTCTACCGCACCAAACCGAGGACATTGGAAGAACTGGAGGACCGAATTCGGGAAGTCATGTCCTTCATCCCGCCGGAGTTCCTGCTAAAGTCAGTGGACGCCATTCCTGGGCGGCTCCAGAAGCTGGTGGAAAGAGTTGGAGCCCACATTGAATTTTAGAGAAAACCTACCATGTATGCCTACCTTTTCATATTATATCTTCTGAAATAAATGGATAATATACGTATTTTTTTACCAATCCAAAATAGGGAGCTACTTTCCGCCCACCCTGTATATATATATATATATATATATATATATATATATATATATGAAAATTATTTCACGAAAGTAACACGTGAAAAATATTTATGATGAAAGAACCACGAAGGAAAGGAAACAGAATGGTGCTCAAGCGCTTTCGTCTAATGACATCCTCAGGAACACTGAAGTAAATAAAGAGTTCGAAACTATACCATATGTCCCACAAAAAAGTACACCCAACTTTAGATTGTACTAACTCCTCCAAAAATTGAGATATTTTGGATCTGTTTATTTGATTTAATATAGCAAATTATTCTTTGTTAACGTTCAAATTTATTCATGTTTAAACGATTTAGTGTTTAAGCATCTGCTTTTAACTGAAGGGTACAACAAAATGGATTGCGCAAAATTGGTCAATGAAAAAATAATGTGTGTGCTATCGATGTGAAAAGACAAAAATACATAATAATAGATACTTTAACATAATTTTAATAAGATACAAAGCAGATTTTTCTTTATTCCTTATTGCAAAAGTTATGCTTAGTTTCGTTTTCTTTCAACATGACCGCCATTCCTATCGATACAAATCTGGAGTCGAGCTCTCATCTTCCCCATCACTCTTTTGATAAGATCTGGATTGTCTTTTAACAAGTTGATTTCAGCTGTGATGCGAGTCCTCAAATCACCTAAATTGATAGGTTGTGATGCAAATACTCTATTTTTCAAATGACCCCATAAAAAGTAATCACACGGGGTCAAGTCAGGGCTTCTGGGAGGCCATTCAATGTCATGGCCTGTAGCAATTACTTTTGGTGAAGACTTCCTGCAAGCGTTCCTTCACAATAACTCTCCTGTGAGCAGGAGCTCCGTCTTGCACCCACCAAATACGATTAAATCGGTTTCCATAAGTAATACGTATTTGTGGAAGGATTTCTCGGTCTATCATTTCTAGGTAAGCTTCACCATTTAGATTACCATCGTAAAAGACCGGGCCAATTACCGCTCCATTACCGCACAGTCCTACCCAGAGAGACAGTTTTTGTCTAGAGTTATTCTTTTCGTAGATATGATTGTCAGGTGGATGATTTTTGGTGCATACTGATGGCAGATTTGTCTGTTCACTAGACCATTCATAAAAAAGGCCGCCTCATCTCCAACCACTAATTGTTCCGTGAATCTTTCTGTTTTTCAAGAAACCACTGGGCAAATCTTAGGCGGCGAGGTAGATCTCCTTCAATGAGTTGATGTCGAATTTCCATTCTGTATGGGTACAAATTCAAATCCTCACGAACTATTCGATGAAATGACATGCGTGAGAGTTCTGTACCATTTCGCCTGGTGGACACTTTTGGATGTCTCTCTAATAAATGCCGAACATGCTGAATGTTCTCGTCTGTTCTTGCCGTCTTCGGATGGCCTGAACGTCCTTTGTTCAAATTGAGGACCGTTCCTTCTTCTTTGTATTTCCGAACATTCTTCAAAATTGTATGTTTAGTTGGAGAAGCTCTATCGGGAAATTGCAGTTCGAAGGTATTCTGAACTTGTTTTAAGCTTTTAGTTTGCAGATAAGTTGTGACCATGAGAACGCGCTGCCTTCGTGTAAACTGCATGATAAGGGTTTCAAAGTTATTTATAAATTTAGTAATTCAGATTCTTCATTTATATGTATGACTCGTATCTTAGATACAAAAGTTCGAATTATTTAAAAAAAATATTTGCAATATCCTTCGACGTAAAAAGTAGCACATTGGTTAAAGCAAGAGGAGCTATCTGGCTGGGAGAAATGATCATTCCGCGCAACCCATTTTGTTGTATCCTTCAGTTAAAAGCAGATGCTTAAACACTAAATCGTTTAAACATGAATAAATTTGAACGTTAACAAAGAATAATTTGCTATATTAAATCAAACAAACAGATCCAAAATATCTCAATTTTTGGAGGAGTTAGTACAATCTAAAGTTGGATGTACTTTTTTGTGGGACATATGGTATATAGGTCACGAAAAAAAAAGAAATATATATTATATATATTATATATATATATATATATATATATAAATAAAAATTGTGGGAGTAGCATACAAATTTGTAAGGAAAAACTACCAATTTTAGCACTTTGCCCTTCTTGTCTAAATCCATTCTGAACGAATTCAAAACAACAGGATCAAGTGGATTGTTTACAACCAATTTTATCGATAATGCCTGAATTATATATAGGTCACAAAAAATAAAAAATAAAAATAAATTGAAAAATAAAAATTGTAAGAGGAGCATACAAATTTATAAGAGAAAACTACCAAAGTTTTAGCACTTTGCCCTTGCCTAAATCCGTTCTGAACGAATTCAAAACAACAGGATCAAGTGGAAAAAGACCCTAGCTCATGTTAAAATTACTTGTAAGTTGAATAATAGCAGACTCAAGAATATTTCTATTAACAATGTTGCTAGAGTGAAACAAAACCGAAGCATTATTCCAATTAATACAGTGGGATAACTCTGACAAATGGACAAAAAGGGCACTGGACGACTGTCCAGTTCTAACGGAATATTGATGCTGTTTTACACACGTGTGCAAATCTTTTCCCGTCTGACCAATATAAAAGGAATCACATTGTTTACAACTAATTTTATAGATAATGCCTGAATTATTGGTAGGGCTATTTTTAACTATGATATTTTTCACATTATTTTTATATGAAAATACTACATTAATATTCAAAAGTTCAAGTACATTAGCAATGCCTAAAAAGCCTGGGAAAAATGGAAGTACTAAAATATTCTTTGATAAAGTGCGAGTGTTATAGAAGGTTCGTTTTGCCTTGTTAAGACAAGATTCCATAAACACAGGTGGGTAGCACAGATCACTTCCAATACCGTTGAATTTTTCTAATTCGGCATCCATGTATTCCGGACTGGCAATCCTAAGAGCGGAGTCCGGAGTAAAAGTGTACGTAGGACAAATTGTTTGTTTTTTTTCCTGTAGATACTAAACTTAAAACCTGGGCTTTCCCTATGTAAACAATCCACTTGATCCTGTTGTTTTGAATTCGTTCAGAACGGATTTAGACAAGAAGGGTAAAGTGCTAAAATTGGTAGTTTTTCCTTAAAAATTTGTATGCTCCTCCCACAATTTTTACTTATATATATATATTATATATATATATATATATATATATATATTTTTTTTTTGTGACCTATATATAGTCTCGAACTCTTTATTTACTTCAGTGTTCCTGAGGATGTCATTAGACGAAAGCGCTTGAGTACCATTCTGTGTTTCCTTTCCTTTGTGGTTCTTTTCATCATATATATAATTCATACATATATATATATATATATATATATATATACACACACACACACACATATATATATATAATATATATATATATATATATATATATATATATATATGATACACACAGACAGTGCATGGAACAAGGAACTCTTCTGGGATAATTAAATCCACTATAGTTCGAATAAGTAATGGTAAATGACAAATACCATAGTTTTTCTTTTTCAGGATGCTAGCCCGACGTGGGCAACGGGTCACTCGCAAAGAGGTCCCACAAATATAGCTTCCCTCACCAGCTATCTGCAAAGCAGACAGGATCCAGCTTTGGGACATGGATCTAGGGTTCAAAGCAGCCTAGCCCTACTACATTTAGAACCTCAATATAAGCGAGTGACCCGTTGCCCACGTCGGGCTAGCATCCTGAAAAAGAAAAACTATGGTATTTGTCATTTACCATTACTTATTCGGACTATAGTGGATTTAATTATCCCAGAAGAGGTCCTTGTTCCATGCACTGTCTGTGTGTATCATAAAAAACTCAGGGGACCATTCTGAGTTCATTCCCATCTTGAAACGGACATGTTATGTGCCTTGAAAAGTGGACGCTCAATTCTACCAGTTGAGGTTTAAGTTTTGGTTTTTGGCTAAAAATATAATAGTTACCCCTTTTTCTTTTATGTATTCAATCTGACGTGAAGGCAGCGAGTCTTTTGCTTATATTGAGGTTCTAAATGTAGTAGGGCTAGGCTGCTTTAAACCCTAGATCCATGTCCCAAAGCTGGATCCTGTCTGCTTTGCAGATAGCTGGTGAGGGAAGCTATATTTATGGGACCTCTTTGCGAGTGACCCGTTGCCCACGTCGGGCTAGCATCCTGAAAAAGAAAAACTATGGTATTTGTCATTTACCATTACTTATTCGGACTATAGTGGATTTAATTATCCCAGAAGAGTTCCTTGTTCCATGCACTGTCTGTGTGTATCATAAAAAACTCAGGGGACCATTCTGAGTTCATTCCCATATATATATATATATATATATATATATATATATATATATATATAAACGGAAACAGTATGCATACTAAAATATACTAACGCGAAACCAACGCGAAAGAGTACGAGTGTATACATAAAACTCTCTCAGTATATTTTAGCGTCTCATGAACGAATGCGTCGTTGGTTTGAATCTCACCGGGGTAAGGTAGATTTATTTCTAATGTATTTAATCTTAAAACTTAAGATGCTGTTAGTATGTTGCTCCTGATTAATATAAAACTGATATGCATGTAATTACGTTCGATTAATAAAAATAAACTGAAATGGTAATTAGTTGATATTTCCTCCAATAGATGGCGCCACCCACTTCGATTAGATTATTTTCAAGGAATCAGTTCCCAAAAAATACAGTATTTCATCAAGCATCGAAGTTTGTTGAAAATACTGTCATCACGTGAGGAGACTTGTTGAATGAAAGAATTTCCCACACCTTGCTGGAAATCCTAGTCTCATTGTACATGTTAAAAGCTGCCGCTAAATATTTTTTTTTTAACTTTGAATTTTTAACGCCAAATGGTTTTTGTGTTATTTTTGTCCTGTTCTTTTTAAGAGTTGCCTTTTTGCAGGATGCACTTTTTACAAATATGCTATAGTTGTATAGAAGAATAAAGTACAGAAGTATTTTTATCATAGACACATTTACATACAGTAAGTACGAACTTGGATGTAAAAATTGTAACCAAGATTCTAAAGAGAAATAATAACAAAATATTTAGAGCAGATAGATTCATCAGGAACGAAAGATGTTATATACTTAACAGTATAGAGGAAAAAGAAAAATAGTTCAGTTCAAGTTAAAGAATTAAATCTACCAAATTTAAATGTTTTTAGACATCCTTCAGCGACAGAAAATGTGAGCGAATTTCCTGGATCTTTTCCGTTTGACTGCCGCCATTGAAACATAATTAAACTTTTTGTATTTTGTATTTTAACTGAAATGTCTTGATGATACAAAATAAGTTACTTTATAAAAAAGCTTTTCTTAATTTCCCCTTCAAATTTTGTTTCTTATAAACAATTTTAATTACTTTCAAGATCCATGCTTAATTTTTAAGTTTTAATCGTGTACTCAGAAAAATAAGGGGATCACCTGAAGATCAGGGCCTCCAGCCTTCTTTAGTTAGCTTTATAAGGCTAACTAACAAAAATATCACGACCTCACCTAACCAATCGTCAAGGTCGTACAGTTGACCTAACAATCGGTTAGGTTTGGTCGTGATATTTTCGTTAGTTAGCCTTATAAGGCTAAGTAAAGAAGGCTGGGGGCACTCACCTGGTGCTACTGTAGTATGCGGTCTACCTACGATTCGGCGGTCTACGTTTTAATTATAGCTTCTTATCTTGTTTACTAATTGTTTGTTTACATCCCATTGTCAATCGCCCTTGACGATTGGTTAGGTTTAGTCATGATATTTTCGTTAGTTTTAACGAAAATATCATGATTAAACCTAACCAATCGTAGGCAGACCGCATACTACAGTAGCACCCACTCACCTCTTATGTTTCAATGGCGGCAGTCAAACGGAAAAGATCCAATTTCCTTTAAGAGATCTCTGATAACCCCAGTACTAAATATTCAAATATACGCAACTTTAATTTTCCTTTCATCACATGAAAGAGGAGTAATGACGTGGTGTATACTAAAATTTTTTATGGTACTACATCAAAGGAAGAACGACTTTAAGCACAGAGAGTACTCGCTATTCAAGAAGTTAAAGAGACGATACGGAAGGAGAATACAAACCTAATTATAAAAATAACAGCGACATGACAAAGCATGTAAATGTTATACCGAACAGAAAACCAGTGCCCGTAGCTTATGGCAGAGTTTTTCAAACTTTTTGAAGCCACGGAACCTTTATTAAAAAAAAAAACATTCACGGAACCTTGACCAACAGGTAAAATTTTAATGATATAAGGCAAATGGTAATAAAACACAATTTATGCTCACTGCAGTTTATTTATGTAATTTATGAAATTTACATATACACTTATACGAATTTCACAAAAAAAAAAATATGAAAATGAAAATGTTTATTGGCAGACTATAGTCCATATATAAGTCCATATATAGTCCATATATAAGTCCATATATAGTCCATATATAAGTCCATATATAGTCCATATATATAAGTTTAGAAATTTACAAGGAAAAAAAAAAGACAATTTACTTTTATTGACCTATTTATTTTAAATTCCCCTCCCCACATTACTGTCAGCATAAATTAAATTATAAGTATAAAAAATATCATGTTTATTGTAAAATTAAAGTTTTCAATGCAAAATAGTTAAAATTGAGGAATTTTACGGTTATTGAGGAGTAATTTTAATAATTAATCAAACAAATAAATGTTCAATGACTCGGATGTGATTGCTTTTCTTTGGATAAAAGTTCAATATTACATTACTGTGATCATAACTTCCGTAAACTGAGAAAACTAAACCTAAAAACATAGAAAAACTCACCAAATCAATCAGACCAGTGCTCGTGGTCATCAGCTGTTTTTTGTTTACAAAATGAGCTCCTGTTTCTTACTGTGGCCGCGAGAGGGCAACACTTATTCTGGATATCTCATCGTTTGAATTAAAATTCTCTCTCTCTCTCGCCCACTCTCTCTTTGCCTCCTTTCAAAACACAATCACTGAATTCGCAGAATATATATCGTAAATTCATCCATGCCAGTTGATATTATTTTATCTTACCTCTCTCTCCTTCTCAGTCTCTCATGACATGCCCCACGGAACCCCATCAAGTTCTCGTGGAACCCTAGTGTTCCGCGGAACACAGTTTGAAAACCCCTGGCTTAGGGGATAACCCCGTTTCCATACGGGCGAAGTGAAGACACTGAGGTAGGGGTTCGACTCCCGATGATGCTGGTTAATAATAATGCAGGAGTTAACGCAACTGGTCGCATTACTCTGGCCTAATCGCTGTGACAGGTTCTGGACCTTCTCACTGATTATTACTGTCAATATGGATTCCCAATATGGAAACCCAATATGGATTTCTATCATCAAACAGAAATGCAAATTAAGTTGAATTAAAAAAAAAAAAAAAAATTTACTGAGAAGGAAGGCATATATGAAACCTTAAATTTAAATAAAAATAAAATAAAACGGGATTCTACAAATGTAAAAATGAAACAAATTGAATGGAAGTTTTTACTTTAAAAGAAGTCGGTAGTAGAATGCCTCTCGTTAAGACATAGCAGAAGAGAGATTGCAAAACAAATTTGAGTACATACAAAACAAGCAAGAATGAAAAGGAGAGAGAATCGAAAGAATGACTATAAAACGCTATTCCGACAAAGAAAACGGTCTGTGAAACGTTGAAACAAACGCAAAATAAATGGGAAAAAGACAATATAATTGATAATTCTGCCACCTTATATTCCCCATCGAGTGATTTCACTCGATGGGGAATATAAGGTGACAGAAAATTTCAAATATTTTCGTACAATTTTGTCAAGAGGAAGACGACATGCAAAGGAATATTTGACCGCTGAAAACAAATGTAACGATTGCGCGAATGACCCAGCCGAAATGCGCGAACTCCGTTGAACAATTTAATTTGTTGATTTAGCTCACCCAAATCCGAAATAAACATTGGAAAAGCGAACGTCTTTTGAAAAATGACGCGTGAGAATTAAGGAGTGATCTAATGAAGAATTAACTCGCTTCGTAATATTGATTTTTCATGGTCCAGGAAGAGTTGTAGTTGATGCACCAACTCATCCGCGATATAATTCAGCACCAGAGCCTGATATAAGGAATGAAAAATCTCCAATCGAACTGAAAAGCGTAGAAAAGCTACTATACACGCACATTATGGAAGATGTCACTCATATACTCGTAGGCTTGATTTCGCGCTCACTCTTAAAAAAAAGCGCAACGCCTTGCTCCTGTATATGAAACACGAGTGATGCAAAGAACTATCAGCCAGTAGCATCCATATCTTAACTAATTTCTCAAAATGTATATAGTTTTTAAAAAGTATTTAGAAATAAAATTCACATGGACGAAAACGAGTTTCATAGCCCCGAACGAACATAGATTTTAGGACGGGAAAGCCTTGACTATCTCGACTATTGGATCATCAAGAGAGAACTCTTCTAGCTTTGTGCCAAAGAAAACATACAGTTCCAATATACATAGATTCTGATAAAGCTTTCTAGGGTTGGCAGTGCTTCGACTCCTCTCCGTTCCAGCAATGGCTGCTCCGGCTCCACTCCGGCTCCCTGATATGTCTTCTCAGCTCCAACTCCGCTTCGATCCAGAAAGAGTTGCCCTGGCTCCAACGCGCTCCACAAATGACTCGTAAGTCGCATAGGGACTTTTTTTCATTCATTTTTGTTTCCTATTTTATGAGCAAGTGACGTTTATGTTCATTGAAAACTCTCTTGATGAATAAGAGATTTTGAATATTCTTAAGTTTTATCATGCTTAGGAACTACATTCAAATAGGTATGCACTTTAACGCGTTTAACACGTAAAAAAAATAGGTTAGGTACTTATTTGAGATTGTATAACTTTTCAGAAAGTTTTAAGACGAAGTTTAATATATTTGAACTGTATGAAAGACTTTGTATAACCACTCAAAATCTTTATAAAATTTACTGTTTCCATTTAAGTTTATTGTAGAATTGTGAATATAGCTTTAAAATTAATTAATGAATCATTATACGCATACAAATACGCCACAAATGAACGCAAAATTACTGAATACAAAATCTGTGAAAAAATTGAAGCTATCGTAAGCGGGATATTAAAGTTTATGATGGCGTTATTCATGTAAGTATACAGTTTTTAGCTAAAACTGTGAAAAAAATGAATCATTCGGCACATATCTGAATTATGAATTCAGCTCCAGGATCTCAGCTCCTGCTCCACTCCAGTTTGATTCTGGCTTCATTCTATTTTCAGGATTTTCAGCTCCGTCTCCGAAGGCTTTTGATAAATGCGATCATAGAATACTTAACGTTCATAAACTGCCAAAGGTATTACTGGAAAGAAGGTCTTAATTTTTAAGACAATGACCACAGGATTAAAACCGGAGTTTCAGTAGTCGTTACGATCTATATTTAAGTTTCGAAACATCATAAACTATATACGATTTCAAAAACACTATGTAATACTGTGTAACACACTCCCTTACTGTGCTTATGATAAATACCGTAATAATTGTTGGTTTATTAGTCTCTATGATTTATATTTAATTTAGGAAATAGATGTGTATGCACGTGATGATATATATAATGTCCAAATAATTTCTTTAATAAATATCAGAAGATAGCGCAGGAAGAGTATATATATATATATATTATATATATATATATATATATATATATATATATGTGTGTGTGTGTGTGTGTGTGTGTGTGTGTGTGTGGGTGTGTGTATGAACAGATATAGGGAAGTGAAAGCTTAAGTTTAAAATATTAACACGTATGTAGTTTAGGCATATATTAAATTCTATCCTGCTATTAAAATATTTTTTCTTATAAATTTTGACTTTATTGGCCATTTTTAACGTGTCTTTTGACATAATCGAAAGATTAGCATTTAAAACGAGTTCCGTAAGTGAATTATTCAAGAATGGATTTCCTCTTTGTTCACTCATTGCAACCTTTGATTCTGATCGCCTTTCTCCTCCATATAATTATTTGGTATCGTATAAATAGCTAAAACTTATTATCATGTTATTCGGTATCCCATGCAGTGTCTCTACGCATCTATATAGATTTCAAGCAGCAGGAGGGCCACAGTATCTTACTGATTCGGTGTGCACTGGATTGTGACTAGATTCACAAAATGCCATTAAAAGTTAAAAAGTTACACCGTAGTAGTCCGTATCTTATACGCACGATCATTCCATAAATCTAATCACTGCATGGGTTGAACCAGAAACCAACAAATCCAAAATTCAGGTCTTTCAGGCCCTAAGCTATAGGTCATCGAAATATGACCTCCATTTGTAACCTTCATTTATTCGGCTACATAAACTGATGGAAACGACTGAAATTTGAACTAAAATCAACAATGAAAATTTTGTAGAACGAACGACGAACAAGTTTTACTACATTTTACGCTCATATTCTGACTTCTTCCACAGTTATTATTATTATTATTATTATTACTAGTAGTAGTAGTAGTAGTAGTAGTAAATAAGGTCTCAGGAAGCTCCGTTCCCGCTATACAAACATTCAGGGCACAAATATAGTATGCACGAAGCCATTGTACAGTATAATGCAATCGCTCTTGCCCATATATATTTTGGGACAAACGTAATGATGAAAAATGGACACATTTTGGCGCACAAATTAAATTTTTGCGCAAACGCCACAGCACCGTTTTTGTAACTCTTCCAAGATCTGTTACACACAGTTACCCTCCATCCTCCCGCCCAAATATTTTCGTGATGTGACCGACATTAATTTACAAAAATCATTTTAAAATTACCGATTTTAGTCTCACGAATGAAAATTAATTTAAAATATAGAAAAATTAAAGAAAAAGTTTGATTTTGATTCTTTCAAAATGTTAAAGTTTGTCAGTATTTTAAAGTAAATCTTATAATCAAAGTATAAGTTTATTCGTAGTGGTCCGTATAAAATCCGTTCGTGATCTGGATATGGACCGCAGTCCGCCCATTGGTGACCACCCGCCTTAGAGGCAGCTCTAAAGCAGCTTTCTTCAGGAGGAATCAGGAACAAGAAATATGCCTTATTTAAAGTCCCAACCATACCATGGTAAGCTATATTAAAATATTTATTGATACGTAATTAATGTTATAAATTACCCCAGCAACAAAAAATGAAATTATATATTATTTTCTACTGTAGTTTTACTTGCTGAATTCAATAATATATATCTTATTTTGGAGAAATTAATAACGAAAGAGTTATAGTCCGTTTATTTTATTTAAAAGTAGAGATTGCATTTAAGATTTCAATAAAAATGTCCTTTCCTTTTTGTCTTCTCCACAGAAATTCACAGAAATTCACATAAATAAGAATCTATCATATTTCTAGATGTTCCCCAATGTCTCTCGTTCCTTTGTTTAGCTAAATCAACTGTACGCCCTTGACGATTGGTTAGGTTAGGTCGTGATATTTTCGTTAGTTAGCCTTATAAGGTTAACTAAAGAAGGCTGGGGTAGAACGTTATTTCAAGAGAGAAAAAAATTAATAATTATAACCATAACTAATTAAAGCACGAATACTTTCTCTAAAAAAATATATATTATTGAATTCACCAAGTAAAACTACACTAGAAATTGTTGCTGGGGTAGAACGGAAAAGATCCCTTAATCAAAAGCAATTCAAGTTAATATGGTCGAAAAACATAGTCAAACAAGGTTTTCTTCATTATTTAAGCCCTCTGAAGTTGGTACTTGGTACTTGTAGGTTATCTCCCCCCCCACCAATTTTGACAGAATATTTTCGTTAAAACTAACGAAAATATCACGACTTAACCAATTATCAAGGGCGTACAGTTGATCTATTAGTAAATAGTAAATACTATTCCAGAAACAAACAATGTAATAATTAATAATTAATAGATCAACTGTACGCCCTTAATAATTGGTTAGGTTAAGTCGTGATAGTTCGTTAGTTTTAACGAAAATATCCTGTCAAAATTGGAGGGGGGGGGGGAGATAACCTACAAGTACCTGGTATTTTATTAAGTATTTAATTAGATCACATTTGAGTATAATTTTAGACGTCTTGATAATATATATTAAAAATTAATAAATTACTCTTAATATTCAACAGTAAGAGTTAAGTTGATCCTTAGGTTTTTTTGTTTTTTTTTCATTTTTTGGTCACTTGTAAGCAAAGCTGGGCACTTGCGGTTTTTTTTGCGGTACTGCGGTACTACCGCATAACGCAGTACCGCAAAGGATCGCTGAAAGTACAGGCTGTACTTTCAGCGATCCTTTGCGGTACTGCGTTATGCGGTCCCGGTTTGGTAGTGCGGTAGTACCGCAGTACCGCAGTACCGCAAAAAAACCCGCAAGTGCCCAGCTCTGCTACTTATACCTGTAACTCTCTGATAAAACTTCTATTTTTGTAACTGTTCAAAAACAAATTTCTGTGCCTCTACCTACTAAAATTTTCATACTTATATCTAATGAAAGTAATAGTAATACACAAAGTTTTGTTATTTGGGTCGCTTTTATTGTCTAATCACAGTAGGGTCTCGATTAACTGGGTTAATAGGACGGTCGACCCGCCCGGTTGATCGGGAGGTCCCAAGGGAAAGATGTAAGTACAAAATTATATTTATTATTTATGAACAATATACTGTAATATATTTTTTAAACAGGTCCATATACTGTACTGTATACAATCTTGAAGAAAAAAAATGCTTTACCTGTCCCCACTGACCTCCCCACTGCCCCCTCTGCTCATGAGAACGCGGTGATTTTAGGCTGTGCAGTGTGCACCACCTACCTACCTTGGCAAGGTGATACACGTTGTAAACATGCTGCAGCATACCCAAGTTCTTGACATAGCGTTCGGAGTCGTGATCGTCGTGGGTGATAATGTCCATGGTCTTGCGGAGGTAGTTCATGTGTGGGTATGGGTGTGATTGTAGGGGTGTAACTATGTCACAGATAATCATAAAAGAGTGGGAGATCTTGTAAAAATTAATTTTGTAGGCAATAATAGATTGTTTGATTTTTTTCATATATTTTTTTTTTTAGGGGAATCCCGGATGATTGGGGGGTTACCTGAATAATAAGTGGGGAGCTGGTTCTCTTTGTAAAACTCGGTTGATCGCAACCACGGTTGATCGCGAGCCCGGTTAATCGAAACCTTACTGTAATTACATTTTTAGAAGTAAAATGAAAGGGAGAAAGAAGGTCTAGAAAGAACAGTCCTAGTTTTAGGTTGATTTGAATTTTGATTGATTAACCTTTATTCATAATAAAATAAATAATTAGTTTTACAATTTACAATGACATAAATAATTGTGAAGCTAGACTATTTATTCTATTTAATTTGACCCTTAAACTTTAGGCTTTACTGGGCTCAGCTTTAGGCTTTATTGGGTTTTATGCGTTTTATCTTTATATGCAAATAAAATACTTTGATTACTCATGCTTACACTAATTTATGAACATGTATCTAGACCTGGATGAAAAAAAAATTTCAGTGCCTCTCCAATTTCATTTATTTCTATACGTTTCTTCACTAGATTCATACCTGTACCTATGCCTGTATGCCATCTCTGGCTATGTCTGTTTGTGTAAAGTTTTTATATCGCAGCAAAATTATTAAGTACCTTAAAACAAGTAAATAAATAAAATAATAAAAAGTTTGGACCGATTTCGACCAAACTTTGAAGTTGAATTGGGCCCTAGCCAAGCAAGAAACCATTTGAGCTTCATCACTGTAGGTCAAAGATCAAGGTTCCATTGGCAGGTCAAAGTTTTGCATGATTTAAATGGCGAAGAAAGAACTTAATTCTTCATGAACCGATGGACGGATTGCACTGAAGCTTGGCAAAAGTGTTGAGACTTGGCCAAGAAAGAAATTATTTAATTTTAATGACTGCGGATCAAAGGTCAAGGTCAGACGACCAGATTGAACATTTACTGCTAAAGAATGGGTTGTGCTTCAGTGGCCCCTCTCCAGTAGTGCTTGTACACACTTTCATAGAAATAAATTCAAATTCACTTCCTTTAACTTGAATGCATTTTGGCATCAAGAAATGCAATAACTTTTCCTCCACGCGAAATTCATAAGAAAATCTTGCGAGCAGTTGAGCAAAATTGTTACTGCATCAAACTGAATTAGATGCAAGCTGCACAACAGAACAGTCATACAAATTCAGAAGCATGCAATAAAAAACTTCCGTATAATCTTCCACAGAAACTTCTGGCCCTAATTCTTGGCCTAGCTAAAAACTTTCCTAAGTGTTTTACTGATAACTTCGACCTGCGTTGTTTTCTTAAATTAAAAATTGCCATCAAACCCAAAAAGTAAAATAATTTTCGAAATTTTTTTACCTTCCTGCATCCAAAATTGGAACTATATTTCCTCATCTTAAAAAAATCAAATTATTTATTGCCTTAAATTTGCAAGAATTCTGTGAATTCACTTGTCCTTCAGAGAAATTCTAAAGCAAAAGATTTAGGGGTTGTAATGAGCGATGATGCGAAATTCGAAATACAAAATAAGATAGCAGTAAACAGAACAAAGAGAATAACTGGGCAGATACTGAGAACCTTTAAACGAAGGAATAGGAATATAATGATTCCTCTACTGAAAACACTGATCATACCCAAATTGGAATACTGCTCGATCCTAACATGCCCATATAAAAAAGAAGACATTAGACAGCTAGAAGAGATTCAGAGAAGCTTCACAGCCAAGATCAATGGGTGCAAAGAACTAAATTACTGGGAAAGGTTACGCGAATTAAACCTATATTCACTGGAAAAGAGAAGAGAGAGATACACAATTATTTACACTTAGAAAATAATGGAGAAACTAGTTCCTAATCTTACTCTGAACACTATAACTCCCCAAACAACAGTGGAAAGTAAAAAGGAAGACTGTGTCGTGTTCCCAAATTAAATGCTAGACAGGGACATCCTTAACCCTGAAAAAATAGTTTTGTTGTGAGAGGACTAAAACTGTTTGAGCAGCTGCCCAAAGACCTTAGGAACACGAGTGGTGTTGCAGTGGACATCTTCTAAAGAAGATTAGACGCTTGGCTCAGAACAGTCCCGATGAGCCGGGCGTACCTAGCTATTTGAGGTGGAGAGTACAAGAAACCAACTCAGTACTTCACCAGGCCAACTCGAGAGGAGGGGTGACAAGCTTGACCTTCGTGAAATGATGAATCATCGCACGGAACCTTTGAAAGGTTGAAAGGAAGGTGTATATATATATATATATAGTCGGTGACTAGTGGTTAGCGTCGCTGACTACAAATCCATCGGCCCCGGGATCGAGACCAGGTGACGGCAGGCGGCACGCAGCAAAACCCAGCTGTTCATCCTTCCACACAACAATAAAAAAAATTGGTTAGTAGATAAATGGGTACCCTGGGTAATGGGTACCCTAGTGGTTAAGATGCTGGGCTGCTGTGGGGCGTGGTTCGGATTCTACGTTAAACTGTAGGTCTAAGGTGGAGTGACAAACTTGACCTTCGTCAGAATGAACATTTCATTCAGGCACAAGCAAAACCAGTTATATATATATATATACTGTATATGCTATTATGCTTGACATTAAGAAGTTAATTAATTAAAAAGAATATTTATATAATAGCTGGCAAATGTCATGGTTAAGAAATTGGATGTGGTTATTGAAAAAGCTGTTCAGACAGAACAACAGGAGGTTCACCCGAAGTACGACCAAAAATTATTGGTAAAGAACAATCTATTTGAAACGATTGGTAAACGCACATCTAATCTAAACCTGCTGTTGGATGCTCTGTCAACTATCCTCCAACTTTGGTTGAAGCAGAGAGAACCTTCCTGCCGCGGGTCTTTTTGTTATCAAATTACGACATTGCTGAGTGATCGCAATACGGATCATTTGTGTTTCTTGAAAAATTATTTCAAAGTCAGTGAATAATAATAATACTTTTGTAAGGTTAACAAATTCTCTTTAATTTTGGACAAAACACTCGTTTCTTCACTTTCTGTGGAATCTTTACCACTTGAGTGTACGGCTGCTGTACGATAGGATATTTTTCTGCTATATTAAACACTAAAGAAACTGTATTTTGTACGTTATATTAGAAAGTTTCTTATACAAAGGAATTTTTTCAAGAGTATTATTGTTTTCAAGAGCGGAAATTTATGTCCTATATTTTTTTTTATAAATATCCCGTGTGTTTAAACTGTATATATACGGTACCTATTCTCCTAAATAATAATTTTGTTTAAATGCTTTTAAATATTCCTGCAATATTCAAGATTTTTATTTTTATTTTATTTCATAGTCAAAGAATATATATGTAAAAAGAATGGGCTAGTGAAGCAGGTATAAATAAGTTTATTTGTGAAATTAGTAAATGGTAAAGATTTAAAATTATGAACTCTTTCACTCTGCAATTATATTTAATAATGAATTGATCAATCTTCAAACCTTAACAACATAAACTAATTAAATTTATATACCGCTTATCTGAAACAATTAATTCATATAATTCAAAGGGAGACTCATGAGATAATAACATCCGCAATAAAACTTTATATTTAACAACAAAAGTCTAATGATTGTAGTGGCAGAGACGTTTTCAAATACTTTAGCGATGATGATACCAGGCTAAAATGGGACCTGCACAAAAGGTATTCACATGGTGGTAGCTCTCGTGTCACTGATCTTGGGAGAGAGAGAGTCGAGGTTCGATGGTGGCGTGGAATGCTTGAGGTAGTCCTTGTAACGAGGTTGAGGTGTGAGGCAAAACATAAGGACATACCTTAAGTGGATCCTCGTGATGTAACGTCATGTAGTCGCGCTTGTGTGACGTCATCTTGTCGTGTATTCACTGAACTTTATATAAAGACTAATCTTACCTCGCGCGTTATTAATATTGAAGTCATTACTATTTTAACTGTAAACAATCAACATATTCTGTCTCATTCATAAATCATTTATTTTGTTAATGAAGGAACAAAACTCATTCTGTCAATGAACTAATTAATAACATTATTTGATCTGATAAGATCATGGTGACCCGAGCCTTATCATTAACAATCAATCATTAAACAATTAACCGTTATTATTATCATCATTATTATTATAGTGCCAACTTTACTCTATACATTGGTACCTATATGATTAAAACCAAGTATTTTTTTAAGATACGGGGTATACCAAAATGATGTACAACTTTTAAAATGGCTACCATTTTTAAACTAATGAATATTCTCTCTCTATTTTCAAATGATATAAAGAAGACATAAAAAGTTTCGTTGATCAGAATTCAAACCATGTCGGCCAATTTTTCTGTCCCACAGCGGACATTGATAGTAAAGGCATATTTGTCACGAAGTCATATATTGCAACGCAGAGGCAATTTCATAGAGACTTTCCAAACAAAAGAATTCCAATTTGAAAAGCCATCTAATGTATTATGGAGAAGTTTAGACATACGAGGAGTGTTAATGAACAGATGAAAGGCCACACTGGACGGAAATCTACTGGAAAACACCTAACAGCACGGCCTAGGAGAAAGGGGTGCCTGAGGTGTCAAAGCAGCAGGGCCCGGGCGTTAGGGGTGACCGGGCTGGAAGATGGAGAAGGAGGTGATCGGGGATAAAGGGGTTCGGAGTCAAAAGTAGCACCAGGGTCCGTGATTCCTCTCCTGGTCCTTTTGCCTGACAGGATCCAAGCTGTAAAAGAAGAATTACAAGCCTCACCAAGAAAGTCAACCGAGGGCTTTGTCATTTGGTGAGAACATCACATACTACTGTGAGAATAATCATACACCAAGCTCTGCAGATGTATTCGTACAAAATACAAATGTTGCAAAGTCAAACTGATAGAAATAAAAGAGAAAGTCGTAAATCTTGTGTCAGCATGCCAGTAGATTGAAAATGAACTGGAGTTTCTACATAATGATTTTTTTCAGTGACTTATTTTTTTCTCTTTGATTGTTTGATTGGGTTCGGAATTCCAGCTGAACTTTGAGCGGCCAAGCTCTTAAGGGCTAACCTTAATTTATGGCCTAAGTTAAGCTGACTAAAACAGACTCTAGGGATCTGGGGGTCCTATTCGGTTTCATCTCAGCGTTGGCGACCTGGCAAAGGGCGCCCCCCTTTTGGCTCTAGGTAGGTACCTATTTGGCGCTCCTCTCAGAAGGAATGCACCCCATGGGCCATGAATGATATTATATTTTCAGAGGTTTGTTCATGCTCAACGCAAACCAGTTTCTTAAAAAATCGCCGCCGGACCAACACATGCCCAATCGATGTAAAACAAGGTATTTGCTGGCTTAACACACTGGTATTGTAAAGGTTATAAGGAGCTTTGATCCGACGGCGCCCCTAAAGTGATCAGCCGCCCCTTTGAAAATTCCTAGATCCGCCACTGCTTACCAGTGCTACATTCAACAAAAGGGTAGAAAGGACGCGGTCTCTAAAATAAATTACACAGTTTTTCACTAACCTTACAATATGAGATGGATAATATATACTTTATATTGATATATACAAGCAATGCTGTAATTAATCAGCCTAGTCATCGTATTTCTTTGAGATAACAATGGTCCTTCCTCTTCTAGATTTTTAACGATGACGAAGCTCGCCTTTCATCTTGGTGAGCAGGTCAACGAGCAGAACATGGAATTCTGGCCAGCCAACAACTACCTGAACATGTAGAACCACATTTTCCGTTGAAAAATATGACAGTGGTGTGCCATCGGAATAATGGTATCATTAGGTCATTCTTCTTCAAAAATGAAGCAGGGCAAAATGTCAATGTTAACTCAAGAAGACACATGCACATGTTGAGCAAGAAATTTCTTAACGGCTACGGTAATCTGCACCCAAATTTAGTATACACATTGGAACAGGTTTCAGTAACACACTCGCCCCCTCTCAGTCACCCTCCCTCCCTCATAAGGTGTGTTCGGGGAGCTTTCGCTGCATAAGGCACAGTATGCTAGTGTGTGGTGTGGTGTATATATATATATCTAATATATATATTATATATATATATATAATGTCCTATTTGTTTAGCAGATAGCTGGTGAAGGAAACTATATTTTAGGGCTTTCTGAGTGACCCGTTGCCCGCGTTGGGCTTCCATCATGAAAAAGAAAAAACTTCAGTATTTGCCATTTACCATTATTTATTCGGACTAGATGTGGATTTAAATCCCAAAAGAGTCGCTTATTCCATGCACATTAGTTCTGTGTATTCCACAAAAATTATCTCGGGAAACCATTCTGAGTTGGATCATACACACACACACACACACACATATACTGTGTAATATATATATTATATATATAATATATAATATATAATATATATATATATATATCAGTGGCGTGCATTCAGGGTAAGTAGGTAAGCGTCGCCTACCCTAATAACAAATGTATTAAAGATATTGAAGACAGTATCGTATTTTTTCAGACTAGTCTACAGTTCATACCCACGAGCCAGTTATGAGTTTATCATTAGCTACTATAATTACTTTAATTATATAATGTAATATAGTGCGTGTGCTCGCACGCAATACTGCTTACCCTGTAGACGTACCCCCCGCACGCCACTGTTGCTGTTCCGTGCGTTGGTCTCTCTTCACGAAGGTCAATCTGGTGGCCCCGCCTCTAGGTCTGGCTTGGAGGAGGAGCGAGTTGCTTCCTTGCGCTCTCCACCGTACATAGCCAGGTACACCCGGCTCATCTGGTAGTCCTGAGCCAGGCACCTAGTCTCTCTGAAGACGTCAAACTTTGACCCCTGTAACGTTTCTGAGGTCCTTTGAAAATTGATTAAAAAGCCTTGGCCCCCTGACAACCAAGCTATTTTCTTCAGTGTTGAGGAGGTCCCTTGTCGGGCCTTAATTTGGGAACACTACACATCTTGCTTCCTATTTTCAGTGTTGTTTGAATGTAATTGGGTTTAGTTTGGGTTTGGTACCAGTTTTTCGATAATTTTCCATATGTAGATTATGGTGTACCTCTCTCTTCTTCTTTCCAGGGACTACAGATTTAGTTACGTAGTCTTTCCAGTAGTGAGCTCTTTACAGCCATCCATCTTTGCTGTGAAATGTCTCTGAGTTTCTTCTAATTTATTAGTTTCTTCCGTTTATATGGGGACGTCAACACCGAGCAATATTCAAGTTTTGGTATAATCAGTGTTTCAGCAACGGAATCATTACTGTCTTGTCCTTCTTTGAACGTTCTTAGTATGTCCCGCGACTCTTGTTGCTTATTTATCGCTATCTGATTTTGTTTTCGAATTTTCGCATCGTCTGTCATTATTACCCTCAGATCGATCGCTTTCGTGCTTCTCTGAATTTCCTGTCTACCTGGAGTATAATATACAGTCTGTTTAAGTTCTCTTTCTACCATATCTCAGAGCTGAAATTTCTCGTTGTTAAATGTCATGTTGTTGTCTTCTGACTATTTGTATATTTTGTTCGTGTCCCTCTGCAAGGCTTTCACTTCATACATCGCTGATTTTTTCTGCTGAATCTTTGTAATCTGCAAAGGATGTTACTATACTGATGCTGTTTACTCCGCTGTCTATGTCTGTTAGCATGATGATGAACAGGAGTGGAGCCAGTACTGATCTGCGTACTTCTGATTCTGATGTAGATATACTGTACCTTGAATTTTGACAACCTGGATACGTTCTCTGAAGAAGTTGTGTGTGTATATATATATATATATATATATATATATATATATATACACACACACACACACCTTGGTTGGTTCCGCTCGAAATATATATATATATATATACACACACACACACCTTGGTTGGTTCCGCTCGAATTGTTCATTCTGACGAAGGTCAAGCTTGTCACTCCACCTTAGACCTACAGTTTAACGTGGAATTCGAACCACGCCCCCCCCCAGCAGCCCAGCGTCTTAACCACTAGGGTACCCAGAGTACCCATTTCTTCCAACCAATTTTTTTATTGTTGTATGGAAGGATGAATAGCTGGGTTTGTCGCACGCCGCCTGCCGTCACCGGGTCTATATATTAGTGGTGGACCGGATATCCGCATTATTTTTAACATCCGCATCCACATATGCGGATATTACCTCTAAGAAATTATGCAATTTACAAATAAATTAGCTCATAAAGTAGCTTATAAGGGCCAGTCATGCACATTTCATGTAAAGTATTAATTATTATTAATGTACAAACAAATATATAAACCTCAAAATATAAATACCATTAAATCAACAAACACTGCCTGTGCCGCTGTGCGCACTCCACTGATTTTTTTTTTCACAGCAACACAGTAACTTTTCAGAATGAAATTGTTCGTATAAGACAAGCAGACTATCGTGTTTCGAACAAGATTATTGTAAATAAATAAAGAAAATAGTAAATTCTTTAGCAAAAATAGAAAGGCTAATTTTCTATAGCAAACACATTGCAAAATTTGCAGTTTCTAAAATTAGCAATTGAAAATTGAATGAAACTTGTTTCATTGAATTTTCTGTGGCTGAAACTCTTGAGAAAGTTATTATTTTTATCATAATGAAAACATTAATATTAATTTTAATTCTTATGCATTGCCTGCCATAATAGTAATATCACGAAATTTGAAAAATTATGTCATATATTCATAATTCTATATATATTGATAGATTAACTAAATATCCGCATCCGCATCCGCGGATATTGAAATTAAAAATCCGCATCCGCACTCGCAGATGTTGAAAAACTGACATCCGGTCCACCACTATATATATATAAAACTCTCTTTTTCTTGCAAAGATGTTAATTCAGCTAAGACTATATTAATTCAGAATTCATCAGTGTAATGAAATGGATGACCACCAATAAACTCTTACTAAATACCAGTAAAACAAATTTCATGATTTTTGCTAATAAAAGAAATTTATATCTTCATGAACTTAATGTTAATGAAATCGCTATAAAGGAGTGCACTGTAACAAAATTTCTTGGTGTAATGCTAGATAAGAATTTGCAATGGAGTGATCATGTAAATTATATCGCGAAAAAGATTTGAAGGAGCGTTGCTATAACGTTTGAACTTAGAAATGTAGTCCCGAAACAAGTTTTATTGACTCTTTATCATACTCTTGTTCTTCCTTATATAACGTACTGCACCCTTGTTTGGGGAAACTCCGCTAACAACGTATTAAATGGTATCTTTGTCATCCAAAAAAGAGCAATAAGGTTATTATCTGATGCTGATTTCCTTGATCACTCTAGTGCATTATTTAAAGAGCTAAACCTACTAAAGCTCAGTGATGTAATCAAACTGGCACATTTTATTTTTATTTACGAGTGTAAGAACAAAATCATTAATTTACAATGGGTAAATAGATATTTTGTAACTCATCAAGAAATCCACTCGGATCAGACCAGAAATAGATCAAAGCTCGTTATACCTCAATTTAGATCAGTGATGCACAAACCCTGGCCCGCGGGCCAAATGTGACCCCCACGGGTCTTTTCAGTGGCCCCACGGGTCTTTTCAATTCAATGAAAAAGTTAGAATATAAAAGTACTTTTGAAAACGTTTTCTGTGAAGGGAGATGGAAAGTAAGTAGGCTAATACATTTAGTTATTTTCTTCGCTTGACCCTCACATCAAAAAAGTTTGTGCACCACTGATTTAGATTGTCTTCATCTCAAAAACTACCCATTTTCATTGGATTGAAACTATGGAATGACTTAAATGCCGATATAAAAAATATTGTGAATGTAAATTTGTTTAAAACCAAGTTGAAATCCCGATTAATAATTGGCATACTAACAAAAATCTAGGATTAATGTCCATTACTATTGTTTACTAATTATTAATTTCTCGTGTGTAATCTAGTATTAAAAACACATTTCTTGGGATTGTTCAGTTCTTATCTCTCGTGTATAATATTGGTTTCTTTGTGTGGTACTGGTATCGTGCTTTCAATGGTGACCTTGTACTTGTCATGTCAATAGAGATAATTTAAGATTAATAAACGTTTTAACTATTAATAATACTTATTTACTTATTTATTTATTTATTATTAATTAATAACAACTAGCTGTTTATTTTTAATAAGAGCCCAGTAAAGCCTAAAGCTTAAGGGCCAAATAAAATAAATAGTCGAGCTTCACAATTATTCACGTCATTGTAAATTGAAACGATTGTATTTATTTTATTATTAATAAAGGTTATTCAATTCAATATATACAGGGTGGCCCAAAAAAGATGGCACCAATTTTCAGAAGTGATATCTCAATAACCATTGCAGTTAGGGATTTTAAAAAACAACCAAATGAAAGATAATTCTTTTCTCTTTAAATACTTATTCAATAGCTTGATGGTTATAAACCCATGTAATGCCAAAAATTGGCTTATAAGAAAAATATTAAAAAAAAAGTTGCGCATTTATATTTATTCCTTTTATTTTTTTCTAATTAATTATCTTCTAATTTACGGTCTTTAAACGAAGTTCTGTGGTTTTAAGTTAAACCTAATTTTCAATAAATGGCTCAATCTGCCCTCCATTATGGTCAACCACAGCCTGTAATCTCGCCCTCCATTTTGAAATTGCCTTTGAGATCGTCACTTGTGAGAGATTTTCCCATGCAGCCTGAATTCGTTCACGAAGATGGTTCACATCACGGATTTTCTGACCATGGTAGACTTCTCTCTCTAAGGCAGACCACACAAAGTAGTCAATGGGGTTTAGATCTGGGCTGCATGGTGGCCAATTATTTGGTTCGATAAAACCAGGACAATTATTATTGAGAAATGTTATTGTTTCCTTGGCTGTATGAGATGGGGCTCCATCTTGCATGAACACAAAATCAGTGCTCGTCTCCTTGATCTCTGACAACATTGGAGACAAATGTCATTACAGTAGTAAATTGAGTTAATTTTAACGCCTCGCTGAATAAAAATGATGGCTGTTTTGTTCTCAGATGACGCTGCAAGGGAAACCATTATCGAATCTGAAAAGTGTTTTTTTTCACGCAAAAGTCGTTTTGGGTCAACATGAGTTTTTGTCGCCACTGCTGCACGAACCCGATCATTTTGGGTATTTCGTGGTGTTTCGACCGTAAATCGTTTCTCATCAGAAAACCAAATTTTTTTCAGAGACTCATTTGACCGAAATCTTCGCAATAGATTTTTACATCGATGGAAACGTCTTTCTTTCACAGGCTCCGATAAAGCAGTAACCTTCACCCTCTTAAATGTTTTCAACCCCAAGATCTTTTCGAATTATTCGCTGTACTGATGAACGTGAAATCCCGATTTCTTTCGCAACTTCACGTTCACTTTTACTTGTTCCCGGTTGTTCCTCTTGACTTAAAACCATTTCATTTACTTTTTCAATGTTTTCTGGCGTTCTAATACTTTTTGGTCGACCACTTCCCGGACGCCGTTGACTGCTGCCGGTTTCTTTAAGTTTTTGTAAAAAATGTGCCACAGTTCTTTTTTTCCAATTTCTATTTGGAAATTCGTAAAGGATTCTGTTTAATGAATATCCTTTTTCTTCACGTAGTGCTTGTATAATGTTCTTATCAGATTCTCTCAATCCCATCTTGAGGGGTCTGGAATAGAAAAATTTCATTTAAAATTAGGATCAAGGAATAAATATAAATGCGCAACTTTTTTTGTATATTTTTTTTGGAAGCCAATTTTGGGCATTATATGGGCTTATAACCATCAAGCCATAGGATAAGTATTTAAAGAGAAAAGAATTATCTTTCATTTGGTTGTTTTTTTAAGTCCCTAGCTGCAATGGTTATTGAGATATCACTTCTCAAAATTGGTGCCATTTTTGTTGGGCCACCCTGTATATATATATACATATATATATATATATATACAGGGTGTCCAATAAGTCCGGCATCATAGGAGAAATTCATATTTTTATATTTCTACAAACCATAATTCATATTTTTCTTATGCTCGGGATGCCAATTTCCCATCCACCATTCTGTTCAGTGACGAGGCTGTTTTTTATGGAAATGGTGAGGTAAATCGACAGAACACCCGCTACTGGTCTCAAAACAACCCTCACTGGTATACCTCTTCAAAGGAACAAGGTGCATCTCGGGTGATGGTATTTGGAAGGATCGCATCATAGGACCCCTCTTTTTCGATGAACATGTCACTGGAGGCACCTACCTACGTATGCTCAAGGAAGAAGCATTTCCCAGTGTCTTGAACGAAGAAGGAAATTTCCCAACATGGTTCCAGCAAGACGGCGCTCCTGCACATTACAGCACCCAAGTAAGGGAATACCCGTACCAACAATTCCCTGGTCATTGGATAGGACGTCGAGGGCCTGTGGAATGGCCAGCTAGAAGCCTGGATCTCACGCCACTAGATTTTTATCTCTGGGGCCACTTGAAAGCGCCGGTATACGCAGAGAAAATTAGGAGTGTTGAACATTTGCGGCAGCGCATTATTGGGGCATGTAACACCATTACTCATGACATCATTCACCGTGTGCTTGCTGACTGGGTATCACGTCTGAATTTGTGTATTGAAAACAATGGTGGACATACTGAGTACGTTCTGTAAATAAAAGCTTTTGTTTTGCCTTTTTTTATTATTTTTCCTATGATGCCGGACTTATGGGACACCATATATATAATATATATATATATATATATATATATATATATATATTTTTTTTTTTTAATTGGGGTTGTTTAGCCTCCTTCGCAACATCTAAAGTCATATTCTTATCATGACGCTTAAATATTATTATTATTTTTTGTATATTCACTATTTCTTTTTTATTTATAACAAGACTTTACGAGCATCATATAATATACAGAAAACATTTATTGACTCGAAATGTTCCCAAAACCGCCTATATCAAAGTTTTATATTTATTTTGTAATAATTATTTATTTCATAATTTTTGGAAAATCTTAAATTAGATTTAACATCTCCATAAAAACGAGTGACTTACTTCATATATATATATATATATATATATATAACGTAAAGAACGACGCTTGTATAGGAGATATTCCGCGCAAGACGAGAGAGAGAGAACGAAACATGCGGGAGGTGCCCCCTTGGGGCATTGGTTTCTGCGAGTATGTAGAAGAATTACGGCATTTGGAAGAGTGAGGCCCATGGTGTAATGGTATCGCATCTGACCGGCAATCGGAAGATCCCGGGTTCGATTCCCGGGTGGTTACCTCATTTTTTCATTTGTTTCGTTCTCTCTCTCTCGTCTTGCGCGGAATATCTCCTATACAAGCGTCGTTCTTTACGTTATTTATACTGCGTGTTCTTTGCAGTTGAATGTATATATATATATATATATATATATATATATATAAATGAATTACTTACAACTAGTCTCGCATATAACAACAATTTAGAATCCACTTTGGTTTCTTTCTCATCGTAACATTTGTTTTCAGACGCTCGTAAACGTTTCCTGCATTAGATATTAGTTCGTTTTTTCTTTTTTACAAACGTTTGGGTAATCCCTACTCAGTTCTTGAAAATGTTTGAATTGTAAAATATTCAGAGAAGTATAAAATGTTCACGCATAATATGTATAAATATATTGGCACACATTTATCATAAATAATAATAATTAATAAAAGGAAATTGACAGCGGATAAACACGGGTAATGATATTTATTTCTCAGGAGTGCAACACAAAAATTTAGGAACCCTTCAAATCAGTAACTCGTAGAATCTCATCTTACTACGATTACTTTACGCATAAACTTCCTATATCCTTGTACCATCTTTTGGGTTTGTTCTTTCGGTAGCCGTGAGCAATCTTCGTGACAAAATGCCTCCAAC